>JAMWEH010001096.1:0-23270 GCA_024721245.1 Mitragyna speciosa | reverse complement strand
TGTTTTCTGACCTATTTGGTGGCTAGTGCTGAACGTTGGAAAGCATAAAGAAACAAAAAAGAACAGGACAAAATGGTAGAAACATGATGAGAAATGTGGGGTCACCTATAGTGGGTTAAGATTACATAAAGTATTAAAAGAAGTTTCAGAAGTGTAGCATAACTCGAAATCCTGGGTACTAGTTGCTTATAATCTAAAGTCTATTTAGGCATTTATTTCCAGTGCTCTGGATTTATATATTTTCAGGACTATGATTCAAAATTGAGGAACCTTTATTCTTATGTCTGTTGATAATTTAAGGACCATAAAAAAACTAAATGAGGCTCAGGAATGCAAGTTGTGCTCATGTGTCATGGGTATTGATCAGTGTGTACCTTTAGAAAATTCTGGGTTTACCTATTTTTCCCTTATTAACACTTTAAAGCACTCAAGATGAAGTGTTTAGAATGTGATTCAGGATAGAATATCTTCCAATACAAGAATGGACTATAGACTCATCAGATAATTTTAAAAATCTCCATCTCTTTTTTGCTTATTTGCCTTCTGATTGGTGACATAATGGTTTAATATTGAATAGGATGACACAAAGTGTATTTGCAAAAATTTTTCAAGGGGGATTGTTTGTGAATATTTTGGGAGGTCAAAAGAAGGCCATTCTTGCCAGGTCTTGCTTTATATTAAACTTTTAGGCATGCTGAAGAAAATCGGTTTCGTCATTGAAAAGCCATATCAACCAATTGAGAAAAGGACGATGGATAGACATAGAAATGCACAAGAAACCAAGCCCGGGAACTTTGTGTTTTTGGTTTCTTACTGATTTCTAGTGCAAATTTTTTGTTGTAAATCAAATGAAAAGTATGATCGTTCGGACTGGACAACTTAAAGGTGCAACATGTGTTTTCTGGTTTCCTTTGATTTCCTTTTCTTGGTATATCTTTGTTTATCAATTTTGCATTCTGGAAAGCAGAACCAGACTTTATTTACATCGGGACTCTTCTTCACATATGTTATCAGGCTGCAAAGAGGCTTATTATGAGTGACGGGGAGCTCAAAAGTCAGCTTGAGCGCTTCTATAAGGATCAAAATATTGCAAGTGAGTGGCATTTCCTTGTTCAATCTTTTTGTGAACAAAGCTAAGGGGCAATATTCAATGATGTTCCTTTTCATGGTTTTTATTCAAATTTAGACCATTTGGTAATGATAATTATGACTGCTAGTTAATGAGGTATAGTTGGAAGTATGATATATCCCTTTCCCTAAATCAATGCAATGTATCTTGTTACGGAGGGTAAACATTTTCCACTGTCAGAAGTATTTAGGGTATGATTTACCGTTTTAAGTCCTTCCCCCCGCAAAAGATAAACCTTGAGGCTTGTTTTTTATACTCGTTCAATTGGAGGTAGCCATCTCATTTTACTGTGCTTCATTTACTTGGTTTAAAACAAAGTATTGCATTTCTTATATTTTTAACATGCCGAGATTCTACTTTGTATTCTAATTCAGGTGATGATGTAAATTTTCTGTCTCATCTTGTTTTATGTATTAAAACATTCTGAAAACTATTCAATGTTGTTTATCTATTGATGAGTATACGTGCTCCCTAACTCATTTATATTGTGACTAAAGACGATGCTTCTATATCATTTAGATACATGCATACTAATATGCTCACTACATTTAAAAATGGTTTATAGACCTCAGGTTTTTGGAAATTATGTTTCATAATTGTTTCTACTTTCTTCACAGGTTGGCTTGAAGATGCAGCATATTTTGCTGCCATTGATGACACTTTAGGTACTTTCAGCTGGTATGATTGGCCTGAACCACTGAAAAACCGCCATCTTGCAGCATTGGAAGAAATTTATCAAACTAGAAAGGACTATGTATGATTTATCTTATCCTTCTGTCATATTCTGGCCTCATGCTTGACTTAGTTGTGAAAACTTAATTCTGGATTACCATATAACTACTACTCTTACTGGCACAGATTGACATATTCATCGCTCAGCAGTTTTTATTCCAGAGGCAATGGAAAAAAAGTTCGTGACTATGCTCAGAGAAAAAGGAATTAGTATCATGGGAGACATGCCAATTTATGTTGGTTATCACAGTGCAGATGTTTGGGCAAATAAGAACAGTTTCTGCTGGTGAGTATTGTTGAAAGAAGATTTGATACTTGAAATGCTGTTGCAATGTTCTGAGCCTGTTCCGCTGGCTTCTAACTTCCTACCATGATGTAACAGAACAGGAGTGGTTTTCCTAATTTAGTTAGTGGTGTTCCACCTGATGCTTTCAGTGAAACTGGTCAGCTTTGGGGCAGGTGTGTAAATTCTAGAAACTTGATTTTGTTGGTTAAGGTTTTTCCCATTCTATCTATCATTTCTTGTTATGCATCATGTCTGAAAAACAGTTGCATCATGCTATCTTATTGTATATTTTCAATAATTTGATCTTTCTGAAATTGATACATTAATATTAGGGGTAATTGTTTTTGGAATATTTTCCAGTTTTTAATACTCAATTTCTGGATGGAAACTAGTATTTGTGACTGTATCTATTATATATAGCTGGCAACTCATGTAATTACATATTATGTATTTGAGAGGTTGCGGATGCAGACCCAGCTGAATGGCTGTTATTTTTGCTGAGACACTATAGTAACTTTTGTTGACACAAGCATACGAATAATTTGAAAGGTCCCTTAGTAGCTAACATTGTGTTAGGGATGAGGAAATAAGAATGAATAAACACAGGGATGGACCGAAAATATTTTGTGATAGATATTTTAAAGATTTAGGTATCCATGTGTAGTCTTTGCAATTGGGATTGATCTCTTACAGAGGATCTTTAAGGTCTTCTTTATCAAATCTATTTACTTATTATTGCGTTTTAATTTACATGCTCTGCCTGACGGTACTTTGATTCTTACTATACTATTAGTACTAGGCTTAGATCAAGGAACACATGTTCTCAATTTCAATAAAAACTGTAGTTGAACATACAACTGCCTTGGAATGGACTTGTTGCATAAATTGACTCTTTTCTCTGTGGCCAATTAGTGAAAGCAAGATTCTTTAATTTGCAGAAGAACAAGCAGCTTTATCTACTTTATTTTGTTATCCATTACAAGACCACAACTATTTAAATGGGTTCACGTTTATAGTAGTTGCCCTGTATTTCCTTGTCATTTGTATCATTGTTTGTCATCGTGTTTAACAACTATATGACTACATTCTTATCTAGCGGGTTCTACATGTGAACTCTTGATGTCGTGCTAGTCATGGTCTTTTCTTTTCTGCATCCCTACTTTACACTAATAGTACACCCGATTTTTTGCATCTTCTTAATTGGTCAAAATTCAGTGAAGTTTGGCTTCTAAGCAAGTGTGAAATTCACAGAGAAAACTAATTTTAAATATTATATCCCATAAATTTTACTTGACTATTAACTATGAGCTATGGCTGTGTAGCCCTCTGTATGATTGGAAAGCCATGGAAAATGATGGATTTTCTTGGTGGATACGTCGGGTTAGACGTGCCCAAGATCTGTTTGACGAATTCAGGATTGATCACTTTAGAGGATTTGCTGGCTTTTGGGCTGTTCCTTCTGGTGAGACTGTTTTCAGTTGGTTGGATTTCCTGGGTGTGTAAATATCATTGAATAACTAGTTTTTCAATTTTATGCAATTATGCAGAAGCAAAAATTGCAATGGTAGGACGATGGAAGGTCAGATTTCTTTAATCTTTTTATTTTTTTGGTTATACATTCTCCTTAATCTTAAAAGAAGTTAAGCTGATGATTTCCTTATTGCCAGTAGGTAGGACCTGGAAAACCTTTATTTGATGCCATATCAAGAGCTGTTGGAAAAGGTCAATATCATAGCAGAAGACTTGGTATGTAAAAGAAATAATTCTTCACAAATGTTTCTTTTAAGTTAAGCTGTGTCATAACTGAAACCTCTTCTTTTTTTTTTTGGGTTGAATTCTACAAAGAAGACTTGGGTGTCACTGAGATTTGCATGTAAAAAACAGATTTAGAGGGGAGAATTTAAATCTGAGAGTTGGGTGCAAATTTCTGCTGCATTTTATCATCATTTTACACTCTTGGTTTACTTCTTATTTTGGTGCTCAAGTCATATGTATAAGGACTGTGCGATCAGGAGATCTGATATTATCAAGATTCACATAAAGCATTTTGCCATGGTTAAATAAGTAGGTTGCTCTATTTCACTTGTTTTATCTTGGTTTTGTGCTACTTTATTGCATTGTGTGCTTTGTAGCTAACAAGTGGGGACGATATTTGATGTTTACGTCTTTCTTCTTATCGTTGCTTTTTCTTCTTTCTCTTCCTTTAAAATTTGAAAAAAAAAAAAAACCTTTACATTACTTAAAATATCCATGAAGCACACAATCAATTCCGTAACTCTCCCTTTTATGGATAAATGACAGGGTGTGATAACTGAGGATGTAGTTCAGCTGAGAAAATCCATAGGTGCACCAGGAATGGCTGTCCTCCAGTTTGGTATCTAGTTTCTGTTCACTTCAATTTTTTAAAGCTCATAGATAATGTTAAAGGGCCAACTTTGAGGCAATAAAATGTAGTGTTGTTTTAACATTGAGATTCTTGTCTAGGTTTTGGAAGCGATGCGGAGAATCCTCATCTGCCTCACAAGCAGGAGTGCAATCAAGTTGTGTATACTGGAACTCATGACAATGACACGGTTGTCTCTCTATCCTCGGTCTGCTAAATTACAAATTTATTGTTGATATGATTCTCTATGAGGATTGTAACCAGAAATGGATATCAGGTGGTGCTGTAATTGCTTTTCTGTCACCAGTATATTCTTCTCTCTATCTTTCAGTTTTTCCATCTCGTTGCCAAATTGGTTTCAGTATAAAATGATTTAGTTTCTTACTTCATAACTTCATTCATCTACTGACGGCCTGTGTGTGTTTCAGATCCAAGGATGGTGGAATGTTTTGCCACATGAAGAGAAATGCCACGTGAGTGAAATTACTCCCTCAATGAAACTGTGAAAACTTAAACTACAGGAACTTTAATGGCATTTTCCCGTCTCACCAAAGAAAAAGGAGAAAAACTTTGAGTAGATGGGCTTTTCCTTTTCTCCAAGAAAAGAACTTGATGCTTTTGAGCATGTGGTTATGTTTTATTTTTGATTAATTGACAGTTGTTGTGTCAGGTGTTGAAGTATCTTGGAGATTTTGAACAGAATGAAATTTCGTGGGCACTGATCCGAGCTATGCTTTCTTCAGTTTCTCGAACAGCAATAATACCCATGCAGGACATCCTTGGGTTGGGAAGTACGGCTAGGATGAACATTCCAGCAACTCAGGTAAAATAAAGCTGCAGTCTAGATATATGAAAGGATAATAGGTTTGCTACATCTTTATACTAAACTAGCATGTGCTCGACATTCCATTTATGCTTGGTGGATGGGCTAAACCAAAAAGCAGGAGAAGATGCTTCTTGTTAGCAGGTTACCTTTTTGTTTGGGACCTGCATTTAACAAACTTCCATAAATTCATATCAAGCCTATCTGATATATTTCTTTTCTCACTCAACTATTTTACTGCCTCAGTCAACAAAACTTTTGAATTGAATCACTAGGTGTGTGGAGGAGTTAGATTTTGCTGTGACAAGGACTAAAAGATTTTACTTAGTATAGACTCAAAATGAACCTATTTTTGGTTAATGCTATTTTTTTTTTATCTAATGCAGTTTGGAAACTGGAGTTGGAGGTTACCTAGTTCGATTAGTTTGACAGCTTGAATACAGAGGCTGAGAGACTGAAAGGAATGATTGCAACTTTTGGGCGTTTGTGATGATTGTGGGTGTCCAAGCGATCAGTCTGGTACCTGAAACTACACCCTTTTTTCTGGCTAAGCACATTATCCCACTTCACAGCCTCCTATCACCTTCCGGAGAACTCCTTTACATCATAGGTGCAAGGTCTCTGAGGTATATTCACTGGCTGAAATATTGATGGCTTACAAGACGCTAACCAGATATTGGTACTGTCATGCTGAAAAGTTGCTGCTGCAGAAGAATGCTTGCTTCGCTCTCTGATTTCTGAGTTCAATTGGTTTAAATCTTATCTGCCCTTTTTTTTTTTGTTTTTTTTTTGGGTCTTTGGTTTTTTTTTTTTTTATGTTTTTCTTTGGGGTTTTTTTTGGGTGTTTTGGGGGGGACAACAAGCCAAGGAACTAGTTCAGAGGTTCAGGTAGCAGTAGTACGTGTATATTGTAACTTATTATCGATCAACAATCAGGTTCAAGTTGATTAATTTCGGCGGAAAGGTACGGCGATGGAGTTGTAATGTAAGGTCACGCACTGAGTCTAGTGCATAATAAAGGTACTAGTGTCCGAATGAAAGATCGGATTTGAGATTTATATATGAACCTACAGCTTTTCTTAGTTTTAATGATAGGTTCTTGCCATACAATCTTGCGAGGTCGAAAATTTTTGACGTTAAAATATGTATAGATTCAATGTCACATTTAGTAAAGATTTATGATACTTGTATAAGATAAATGTGTCTGCGGCTGCTCGACGGATGTAATAGAAATGATACCATTGGAAACGATACCTTTACGGAAGTAAAGCTAAACAAATTGCATGTGCTCCAAGAGCCAAAAACTGCATTGGTTGTAAAAGATTGTGAATTTGCCCGTCAACAGATTTCTCTGTGTTTGAGTTTATTTATGGCATGAGATGAGTCAGAATACGGGTGGTCTAGCTTGTACGCAGTGAGTGCAGAATCTCAATGTAAGGTTAGTTCCAGATTAACTTTTAGATGCAAAACGCAGAAGCTCCTTTGAGGGATACAGTCGATTATCTTAGTTTGGGTTTTTTTTTTTTTTTGGTAAATAATTTTTTAAAATATATTTTGTAATTATCTTTTTTCCTTACAAAACGAACCTAAAAAAATGTTATAGTAATAATTTTTTCTCCTAAAAAAACTCTCTAAAAAGCACACAATGCTATTTTTGAAAGCTTATTTCAAAAGAAAAAAAAAAAAAAAGGTGTCCTAAGAATGGACGAGTCTACTGCTGCTAGCTAATCGAATTGGTGGGCATTACAGATGTTTGAAAAGAAAATACGAAAACAGTTTGATTTTAGCGTTTGATTTGGCCTGATGACCGGGTTAGATGTCGGTTGACATAATTAAATAATACATTTATACATTTTCACATAGTTCATACTCTTCAATCATTGAAAATTTTCTTTTTTTTTTTTTACCATTCCCTAGTTGCCCAAGCACACACAATTTTAGATTCAGTTGGTTTGAAACGTTGTGCACCACATGTAAGGTAAATATACAATTTGTAGCAAACATTGTTATACCACTCCCATTTACAAAGAAATGGATCAAATTCGATTGGTTGCTGAATCTTCTTTCGTCTTAAATTAGTCATCAAACTTGATAGGTGCCATGTTCTACCCATTCTATCTGCTTTTAGTTCCATCAGTTTTTAAACCCCCCCCCCCCCCCCCCCCACCCCCCCCCCCCCCCCCCCCCAATCTAAATTAATGTTTACTTTAGGGCATTTTTCATCAGTTTAATTTACCCAAATATCCATTTTTCAACAATATACTCTAATTTTATACAAAAATGGTATATTATTTAACGAACAACAAAAATCCATCTGAAGATTAACTAATTTAGATGAAGAAGAGTAAAAAATGGAGGTTAACGGATGAAAATGACAGAATGGGTAGAATATAACATTGTGATAATTGAACGATCAACATGACAACAAAAAAATTTCAGGGCTAAAATGAAACTTCTATGAAAATTCACTAACAATTGACACGCACTTACTCGTATTTCTTTGGTATTTTTTAAGGTGGCTATTGTTGAGACAAAGGCATTTTACTACAAAATTTTTTGATATTATATGTACCTAGGAGAATCGATAAACAAAGGCATAAAATAAGAAACAAACAAGCGTGGCATTTTTTTGGGTTCAATTTTGTATCTCAAAAATTTTATTGACATCAGTTATCCTTAATTTTTATTAATTCTTTTCATATTTGGAAAATGGGAGAACAATGATACAAGCAGTCTTGAATTATGTGATGTTTACGTTCTGCTATCTATTCTCCTGATTGCAGTCTGTATATGTAAAGTATTCGCAACTTAATCGGGATGAATACAAAGAAGTGATTTAGAGAGTGAAGTTTACGTTAGTTATCCATCTAAGGTTACCAAGAAGATGTATCCAGACAAGTTTTTTGTTGGAACGCTGCGGGGGCCTTAAATCCATAAAAGCTTGCAAAATATGAAATTGCGACTTGGGAAGACTATGAGTACTATGACCAATGTAAGGCCCGAAATCATCCCGGCTCATGGTTGTCTCGGCCTCAACTTACGGCATCTCCGTAACCATCCTTGGTGGATAACTCGAACCCAAACACACAACTGCTAAGTTTATGAGACAACTGCTGAGATCCCATTATGATATTGACTTGATTTGATTGACATGATAAGTATTACTTGAGCTCCCTAAGTATAAGGTTTACATGTGCTATTGTCAGATTAGGGTTGTTGTCCTTAGTCCTCTTTTCTCTCTCCTCCCATCGGTATAAATATTCCTCATTTGGTTTCAGAAATGAAACAAGTCAGGTATATATGCTTTCTATATGTGCTTCCTAAGCTACGGAGCTCTTCTTAATTAATTGTTCACCTTATAACATTTTTACTGACTTGCGTATTGGAGGTACACCAAAACCCTACGTTGACCTCGCCTTTTGTCTTGCAGGTGACTTTGGACTCTGATTTCGACCGACAGTAGTCCCAAAATCACCAGTGACAATCAACTATAACATTTTTTGTTAAAAACTTTGTTGTAGATTTCATGTTACTGCATCTCACATATATGTTGACTGCATCTAACATAAAATGTGAGTTCCACAAGTGATGTTATCTTTTATTACGTGATGGAATACATAGACCTTAGTACACCAGAAAAAGTTCTTAGCACAACAAAGTGAAAACATAAGCAGGCACATCGAACGACTTACAACTTACAACTAATATATGACATTACAACTGAGAGACTCACAACTGTATAAAAATTAAGGCTAAAAAGACCTGTAGGGTCTATGCCATATATGCTTATTATCTCTAGCTGGTTAGGGCCTATGCCATATATCCTTATTATCTCAAGCTGGTTTTCTTTAACAAAAGGATATGATGCATTCATACAGATTGCATGCTGAAATCTTCAGTCGTTAATTATGTGTGGTTATATCCAGATTGCCCCGGCATTGATAAGCAATGGCTTCAGCTTTCCCTGAACATTGAGGCTTATAACCTCATTGGAACCACCAACAAATAGCTTCCCTATGAAAACAGCAGGAACACTTGGATTACATCCTAGTGCTTGCAATGCATTCTCGATTTCCCTTCCTTTCGGATGTTGATCAAGCTCATGAACAGTAGGATTCGCACCGAAGCTGCATATTAACACCTTAATGGAATGAGATATGCAGCAGTTGCTCTTGCTGAAGATCACCACTGGATTTTCTGACCCCAATCTCCTCACTGCCTCCATTTTACGTTTTGCAAGAAAAATCAAGTACAAATTTTCGAAATGTGAACTATTACTTTAGTTGAGAGGAAGTTCAAGGCTTTGCTTTGAGGGAAAACCTGAGTTTCATGGAGGTATATATAGAAGGCTAAAGACGATGCATTGCAATAGAGTTATAGTAGGAATGGTAAAGGGACGTAAGATTTTGGTTGGATCATATGAGCAGCTATTTGACAAAGACTTGACGTGATCCGACTAGATAATTTTTCAAGCTGCACCAACATTCTTATTCTGGTTTCTTATGCAGAAAACGGAAAGTTAGTGGCTGATAACAGCCTTCTGCCTTTACTAGATTCTGAGGGCGGAAGCTACCTAGGTCACTATGGCTCATGTACTAGTAATCAATGAAATTCTTAGTGTAATCATATGAAGAAGTTTCCATAGCAGACAGTTTTTGTAATATCCCCCAATCTCATCTCAATGACGTTAAATTTTGGATGCTTAATCGGACCTTGGGTGACTAAAGAGCAACACAACTAACTTCAATTACTTCATGTTCAAAAAATTATTGGGCTAATGCAAACACTAATTGTGACATTTTAATTTATACTTTATGAAAGAGTAATTAGAAATCTTAGAAAAAAGAATTATAAATCTTAGTTATTTTGTATAACTTATGTGAAAATTGAACAAAGAAAATGTAAGAATTGTGTATCTGCCATTCCTAGCTTGGTTTGCATTTGAAATGGAATTTATGCAAGATTATTAAGTGTTGAGTGCCTTGAATTTTGTAGTGCAACCTAATTTATGACCTTGTCCGATTTGGAATTTGTTGACTCAAAAAAGGAATAAAAATTTGAGATCTATGGTGGAAGCGGAGGGCAAGGGCCGAACGGACTAGTTTGTTTTAGGGGTTATAAATACATAATAGATATAGGGATTTTACAATGTACATTTTGAAAACAATTTCTCAAAGAATAAGAATTCTGTCTCTGCCTGTGGAAATACACTAAATGGCCGAACTACGTATTTTTCTCATAATTTACTGGTTAATTTGCACAACATTAAGATTTACAATTTCCACTTATTTCTCTAGTGAAAGAATTGAACAAGAAAAAGTATAACATTGCAAGTCCTCCATTCCGCTGGTTGATTATCGAAATGCAGTTGATTTAAGATTCCTTAGAAATGTTGTTTCAATCTTTGAGAAAAATTGGATAAGGTAACTCAATGAAATTGTATTTTCCATTCAACTTTATCAAAATTCCAACGCAAGTTAATCTTTGAGAATTTTTTGGCTAAATTTTCAACCTTATGACATTATTTATAATAATTTAATCATATTGCTTTTTCGAATCTAGTTCCGAAGGATAAGGATAGTCATGTACAAGATTTTGTCAGTAATTTTAATATTGGCACATGCTAATATTAAAGAATGCATAAAGAAGTACATGATGGGGCCTTCAGGCATCAACCAAGGGCCTCTCAAATTCAGTATCTTTGATTCCAAGAAATTACTCGTCTTCTTCACCAAAACTAGTTTTAGAAAACTTGGACAAGAGAAAAGCAAATGGCTTGTCCAAATGAATTGAATGTTTGTATCTTATCCCAATTAATCTTTCCCGTTGGCCAATTAAGGAGAAAAGTAGCTAGGATTATATTCTATTTTCGTTTAAATAGATAACTTTTATCAAAATTGACTAACCTCTTCAACTAATAAAAACGAAACTCCCTCTCAACCACCCTCATCCCATTGATTTTCCTTTTGGAAGAAGAGTATACTTAGCTTTCTACCCAATGCAGGAAACAGCATAGAAACTTAGCTTGGACTAAACCACAATGGCCATGGTTTGGAAATCCGTACAAAAGGGCGAAGGTGGTATCAAGAAGGGCTGTACAAGATTCCCCATTTCTAAGCAGTATTGTTTGTAAATTCGAATGGGATGCATTTCTAGATGTTCTTCCCATGATATACACACTATACGGTCAATTTAGTTTATCATTCAAAAGGGATGCCTTCACTTTTACTATTCTTTTCCAGGGTCAACTTTAGGGGATTCGTTACAAGAGTTGGCACACAAATGACATTATAATGCTTGGCAAACTTGCTTATATCATCTTTAACAGTTGTGCATGTGCACATGGCCAAAATTCTGTTATTCTAATTACCAGAAGAGAACAAAATGCAGTTGGCTTCTGATTCAAGAAGAATCCAGCTAAGGTTTGTGCAGTTGAAAGCGAATAAAAATTGGTCGCAATGAAATATCAAGCATTTGTGGAAGTACGGGGAGGCATGGAAAACGAACGCTAGATACTATAGAATTTAAAAAACAATTTTCGCCAAGACACTTTCGATAATTTAGTTATATATTAACCACGTGAGATCACTTATGGATGCCTCGAAAATTTTTGTCAAACTTTACACGTTACATTCCACGTTACACATTTTAATAAATTGACACGTGTTCCTTATGGAAAAGTTATAAAGAGGTTGGACTCTAATCAATTATGTGTCATTTTCGGTTACATTTTATTTGTTACACTCATTATACATTTTAGTAGATTGACACGTGCCTTTTTTGGTAAAAAGTTGTAGAAAAATTAGACTCTTATTGATTATGTGTCACCCTATTAAGGGGTGTAACATAAATTATAATAGATAAAGTGTAACAGAAAACTGTTTATTGATTATTAACCGATATTCTATGTGCATAGGAGTTGCATTTCTGTTGTTGACGCAACTATCGCTGGTAATATGGGCTATCTTACGTACAACTGAACTGGTGGGTTGAGGTTCCTTACAAAAACAAAGATGGTCAGAAGCAATAGGGGATGTTACCCCCGATTGGACTCCGATGCTCAAGTTAATGATCAGTGCAAGAGCTCAGCTAAATATTTGCATTTTTTTTAATATACCTTTATTTGGAGAGAAATGGGGATATTTATACTTGAAGGAGTAAGACCTTGGAAATTGAGACCATCATCATAATACCTAAAGATGTGATATAAATAGCTGATCACATAGAATAGGTGTTAGTCATAGGTGTAATGATATGTGCCTGGATGACATTTCCATGCTCTTATCAAGCTATATCTGGTGATTTCTTTATGTAATCATTTAGAAGTCCTAGGCAACTTATGGAGCTCAGGAATATATTTGCCCGGCTCAGCCTGGTAGGACTTTAAGAAAAGTAGCCTTTATTGGTCATCATTTCCCAAAGTGACAGTAGGAATTGTACGGTTAAGGCTAAGTGAAGAAAGCCAAACTCTAGAATAGAACTCGAGTAGATAGGGGCTCAAAATTATGAGATAGGTGATATAATGATTGCTCCCTTTGTAATTGGTCATCACTTTGTCTCTTGGGTCAGATCATAATGGACATTCCCATTGAGAGTTTGACATTGAGCTACTTAGGTCCTAATATCTGGGCCAGTTGGCAATAGATATTCAAATGTGTAACGAAATTGGGCCATTTAAATCGGCCTCTACACTGCCTCCAGCTCGGGCAGGATACTAGTATGTTGCAATTGTGTCCTGAGCTTTTGAGATTCTCTAGATAGGACCAAAATAAAGTCTTCAATAAATGACAATCGTGGAAAAACTAAAAGCCACTACATTTTCTGAGGGAAATTTGTCCCCGGATTTACTTAGATTCAGAGCATCAAAATTAAAGCGTCACGTCTTTTCAAGACCGTTGCTTCAAATCCTTTATCTTCCTCTATAAATATAGAATGGTCTCAGCTCATTTCCTCGCAGAGATAATGAAGGCTATTAGAAATAATGAAATAAGCCATTCCTTAGTGAAAGTCTATTTCCTCGTGTTCATAATCATTCAGAATTGAGCTATCATCCCTGCTCGGGAAGTTTTCTGTAAGAGCATAATCTTGAAGGCTTCATGTTTTTCATTATCTTTGATCGGAAGGATTCACGTCTTCCATTATGTTAGACCCATTTGAGTTGGCCGATGGCTCACCAATGTGTCCTAATGTTCTGTGAAGGTTCTCTTAGCTTTCTCGACTTTGCAATAGGTTGGCACCTCCACAAAAGCTGCCCAAAGCCTAGCAATGGCTGATTGGGGTATGCTGGTGCTAAGACTGGCGAGAAGTTCCTCAACCGTTTGGGGCTAAAACTAAAAGCCTTTATGCATCCAGCTGCCTTAGTTATTTCCAGCCATTAGGCTTTGAAATTTTTTCTTGTCCGATGTGTTCAGAGTAGTTTGTTGTTGGCTTTTCAACCTGGGGATATTTATTACAACTACCTTGCCACTCGGTTCGTCCTCTGTTATGGAACACTAGAGAAGAAAAAAAGGTAGAGTTCGAATAGGCCTCTTTGATGTAATAGATCAGCATTTAGTCTTTTGAGCTCTACAATCTATCTGTGTATACCATTTTTACTTATTCATGCAATACAAAATTATTTTTTCCTTTTCTCTGTATTTCTTTATTTTCTTGCGATTTCTTGAGTAGTAAACATTTTCTGCTTCGGATAGTGCTTTGGTTGTCATAAGAATCATTGATCTGTCGCCGACCCTATGATGCATAGGACCTCGGATATCTAGAGACGCCTTGCTCAAGAAATGATTATCTTGATACAATTTAAAAATTCTAACCTCTTAAGTAATTTTCCCAAAATAAGATTGGTAACACTAAGTTCATGAAAATGATTTTGAATGAAAGCAATCGAGAAAATTACTTAAATAGCCGAGGTGGTTGTTCTGGTCCACTTTCGTATAGGGCAAAATTCTTAGTTTTGTCAAGATACGAACCAATTTTTTTGAAGGTATGAGTAATTTCCTTATTTGTCTGCCACAATGTCGAGGCGGGAGAAATCACAGCATTACTTGTTTAAACAGTGCTCTTACAACCGTACTAGTTGAATCAAACAAATAGTACCTTTGAAGCATTTTCAGCTAAATCCATTTGACTTCGGGTAAGGATTTTTTAGCTTCCCCATACCCAACCTTTTTCTGTGACTTTTCGAAATGCAACGTTAATCCGAGCTTTTTCAAGCCGAGCTAATATGACGAAGCCAAGGTGATATGTCCGAACTAATGGCATGATTGATTCGAGATAGTGATTGACCAAATCATGACAATATGGCTACGGTGATGTTGTTGAGCTAAGAGCGTGGTAGGATTGAGTTAAGGAGACAACAAGACAAAGATAGTAAGGTCGAGTTATATGGAAATGGAAATAATATAGCCAATGCTAATGCCGATCCGACTATGTGCCTCAGCCATAAAACTTATTAGAACACGAAGGGACTCTTCTACCAGACAGTTACCAGTTGATGAGTGGACGCATATTTCTAGCACCACATCCTTCCACCACCTCATTAACTGCTAAAATGACGAGTCCTTTCAAATTCTTAAATGACAACGGTTGATCTTCAAGCTATTTATAAATATCAAGGAATCAATTATTGTTTTTAACAATTTTCTCAAGTTTTTTGAAGGACATAAGTCTCTCCATTTGCATTTCGACTTCTCATTTCATTATGGCTTACCTCTTCTCAATCTCATAAAAGAAAAACTTCAAAAGAAATGACTTTTGAAAGGGAGAATCCCCTAGATGTTTAGGGAGGATCTTGTTCAAGTGCAAGTCAAAATTCTCCCCTACCGACAAACCCTATGGGTAGCTATTGTGGAACTTCCATTTGGTTTCGTTCTTGGAACTTCCTTCAAAGAATTCAATAATTTCAGCTTCCAATTCTATCCTAAGAGGAACTTGGGCATCAATGACTGTTCAGCCCACTACGACATGACCAAAGAGTGGCTGTCAAAGTCTGCTTTGCCTCGAGACGAGATGTATGCCCAAGGCTTGACTGCCACCAACTTTATCCGCCATTTTTGTGTTTCCCTAGTTGTAGTATGAGGATTTTTGCTTTTTAATTCATGTTTTATGGTATATTTTTCTAGTATTTCCTGTAACTTAGTGATCCTCTATGAGCCCATGCTTTTTCTATTGAGATGGTAACTCGGCTAGAGAGAAAATACGTAGCCTAAAGATTTGAACACAAAATCAACAAACTAGAGTACGAGGTCTTAGAGACCACGAGACAACTCAGGTAGGCTGAAAAAGACAGGGAGGCCCTTACTCGGTAGCTAGATGAGATGGAGGCCGCGCTTAAGACAATTCAGGTAGGCAGGCCAAGTCTGAGAGCCGTAGTCATTTGTAATCAACAGATTTTCGTTCTCTTTCGCCTATAAATGTTAAAAAGAAATTATTAATGAAAATCTATGTGATTTCTTTCATTCGACTTATCTATTTTCATATTTTGGTCTAGTGCGAAGATTTAATAGAAAAACTTAGGGCGACCTTCCCCCTGTTTTTGCTAAGTACTTATCAAGAACTTTGCAAAAAGAATCATCACAAAATGGAAAGTCACAACTTTATGATGATAAGAACTTTTACAAAAATAAAGATCTCGTACTGTTTATGGCAACAGTACTACATGCATTTGATCTTTTAGCCTCGGTCACTACAATCGAGTTTTTCACGACATATAGCTTGTCTTCCTAGAGATGTTCTTTCTCCAAGGAATAGTCCCCATTATTGGAGTAATAATGAATCAACCTTTATTCTGAATAATTGATGACTGATTGTACATCATATTACGTGAGGTTTTAATATACCTGAGCTTAGTTAGCTTCTGTTTTAGTATAACAAGAGCCATTCTCCTAGGGAGAGTAACCCCCATCATAGGAATTTGCATGTCAAGATCAGGATGGCCGAGTTCTGTTGGAGGCCTAGAGGGTTGAGATTTGTAGGGGCTTGGATGGCTAATAAATTATTATTGTTTCTTCCTGGGGGAGCATCTCCAATTTTGGGAGTAAATTAAAGTCGAATTTGTCAAGATGAAGTTTAAAGAGCTCGAATGGCTCATATTTCATTGATGATAATAATTAATGATAATAAAATAGTTAATACTTGGGAGGAGTGGCCCTTGTCTTAGGAGGTTTATTACTTGAAGCGGGGATAACTGAGATAAAATCTAAGGCCTAGTCGGCCGATAATAACAATTTAAATTTATGGAAATCCAGACAGCAAAACCTGATTCATGCCTGGTCGATTGACAGTTGCATAAGGTCGGGTAACTGATGTTCATAGGAGGTTGAAAGAACTGTTGTTAATGTAGAATCTGAGGGTACCAATTTCACTGGATGACAAAATAGGTGCCTCTCAAGGGAGATCCCTCATTATTGAAGACCCAGAGTTAATGATTAAGGACTGCATATTAGAATTTCATGTAATGCCAAGGCGGCAAGATAGTTTTATGGAACTTAGGATGAGATGACCAAAATTTATATTAATCGAATTCTATGGGAATGTAGCTATCTTTAATGCTGATATACAAGATCTTGAGGTGCTCGGATTCTATGGCTTCCAAGAAGCCCCCAATTTTGAAACAATTTCGAGTAGATGATATAATAATGTCTCACAAATTATGTTTATCTAAGGCATTCCTAAATTATTCCTCGAGCGAAATACACAAACCTTTCAATTTTATTAAGAGCTTTAGAAGACTCTTTCAGTAACAAGAATTCATGAAGGGCCGAGAATGTCGAGAATCATAAGAAGCAGAGAGTTTACATAGACCAAAATTCTCTCAGTTATGCTCCAAGCATTTGTTCGAACTCGGTTATGAAGTCTAGGGTATTATCTCATGATTTTGAAATCAACCTTGCCTATCTAAGAATTCCACCTCCTCTGCAGAATTCTGGCAAATGCGTGTCTCTTTCTTTTTTTTCCTTTATGTATCTTGGGGCAAGCTTTCTGAGAGCCTATGGTCACATCATGGCTTGAGTACGAAAAGTAGACAAGGGTGCTTTTCTATGTTAGTCTGGTAGTTCATCTTCTGCAGCGAGGAAAAATACCTTCCGTGAAGCTCGGGAACATGGTGTAAGAATTAACAGCTATACTTGGATCGGGATTTTTTTTGAAAGAATGTATCAGCTAAATATAAGAGTTGACATTCCCTTCTAGAGCTTAAATCACTATGCAATATTTTTAATTCCGCCATCGGGATTGGTATTATGAATGGGGGATGCTGAGCTTTCTCCTCTATATATTTAACCAGCTGTTATATGGAGGGCATCTTCTACCATAAATTACTTCTCAAAACTTCTTGTGCCATAAGTTGTCCTTGATTTTTAGAAGACAATCCTTCATCAAGAGAAGAGATTCTGATTGTTTGAAAGATCATCATTAAATGGTTTGCTTTGACATAATGGTACGATAAGTTTCATTTGAGGTGACAAAAAATGGACTGATTTGTGTCGAGGAGCTAATAAGCCGAAAGAAGTCATCTGCAATACAGAAAAAGATCAGAAACATGTGGGGCTTGTCCCAATATGCCTCCGATGTTAGTAATGAAGTCGAATGATAGGCTAAAAAGAATGTAATAGCTGACATTGCCTAGTTCTGCCAATTATGGTAGTTCTATCCGACCATCACATATTTATGATCTTGACGATGACATTGAGTAGATCTTAGTGGCTACAGTATATTGCATATGATTCCATGACATAGTATTCTAGTAGGGTAACCTCTCATTTCCTTAGATGGCGCCAATTGTCATGAGTAATTTTGACCACTTTATATATAAGCGAACTGGGGGGCTGAAGTTCTCTGCAAAAACAAGGATGGTCAGAAGCAATCGGGGGTGTTATCCCCAACTAGCCTCCGATGCTCAATTTAGTGATCAGTGCAAGAGCTCGGCTAATTGTTTGCAGCTTTTTGAACGTACTTTATTTGGAGAAAAAATGGGGATATTTATACTTGTAGGAGAGAGACCTTGGAAATTGAGACCATCATCATAATACCTAAATATGTGATATAAATAGCTGATCACATAGGATAGGTGCTAGTCATAAGTGGAATGATGAGTGCCTAGATGACATTTTTCATGTTCTTTTCAAGTCATGTTTGGTGATTTCTCTATGTAATCATTTAGAATTCCCGTCTTAGGCAACTTATGGAGCTCGAGAATATATTTGCTAGCTCGGCTTGGTAGGGCTCTAAGGAGAGTAGCCTTCATTGGCCATCGTTTCCTACAGTGATCATAGGAACTGTACCACTAAGGTCGAGCTAAGAAAACCAAACTCTAGAATAGAACTCGAGTAGATAAGGGTTCAAACTTATGTGATAGGCGATATAATGATTGCGCTTTTTGTAATAGGCCTTCACTTTATCCCAAAGTCAAATCATGATGGACAATCTCATTGAGAATTTGACATTAAGCTGTTTGGGCCGTAATACCTGGGTCAATTGGGAATAGATATGTAAAAGTACGACGAAATGGGCCATTAAGATTGGCCTCTACAGCAACAATAAAGTGAAATTAAGTAAATTAACTACCCAATTTAGGCCTTTTTTGATGTGACCTTGAACAAAGCCCACAAGCAACATTTATCAAAAAAAAAAAAAAAAAATTGAAACTTGAAATTAGCTATTCTGATCCAGATATTGGCGAGTAGATATTAGGTGTGCTATGCACGCCATGTGGCATGCTAAGTGGCGTGTTAGAATCAATTATATATTACCAAATACAAAGGTGTGACCCACCATTACCACATAATAATAAATTATTAGTTTTAGTACACTACGAGTTAATACACGTGACATATTTAATACTTGTTCAGATATTGGTATTAATAATTATATTTACAATTGCAAATCCTCCAAATTCATGATGAACATGAATATGAATTATTAAGTCCAAGATAAATCAATACTAAAAGTGGTCCCTATGGGCCTACCTTCAAAAATTATTAGCCCATTAAAAAATCTATATTAAAATTCTGCCATTTTCTAGTCAAAGTCTTAATTATAATTTTCCTATTGGAGTTTCGATAAGAGAGTAAGAACTATCTTCGCATTAAATAAGCATAGTAAGATAAGGTATTTGTTTTTGGCTAACATTAAGATTTATCGTTGTACATTTCTGTGTTAATTGAAATTGTCACCTAATGAATTTGGATTTAAATAGCATATTCAAAACATATCGGTGAACTAAAATATTGCTTTTTGCATTCCTAAGTTAATGCTAACTCATACATCTAAAATTTAGGCTTAATATCAAAATGTTCCCTTACAATATTGAACCAATAACAAATTACCCCATGTGTTTAGGAAACACACAAATTACCCCTTATTTTAGTAAACAATTATCCCCTCATGTACTCTTTACTTTTATGAGGATAAATCTGCCCTTAGAATTTTTTAATATTGCTATTCTTGTTGATTTGCTATATAAAAACAAAATAAGGCAACTAGTACAGGTCAATATTATTGTTGCACTCTTATATAAAAAATCAAAATCATAACTGCAAAATTGTAAAAATCTTTTTCACAAAGTATACCTATTATTTATATCCAATATAGAGAAAAGTATGAAAAAAATGAATAATTTATTGTTCCACGATATACAATGAACAACTTGCAAAGTGCAAATAAAGTTGTGATTTCTGTCAAATATATTTAAATAGAATACCAAGAAATGCTAATAATGTCATTTCTGCTAGTGACAATAATAAAAAAATATAACAATTATAAACTCGTGTTTCTTAACAAAATCACGTAGACTAGCTTCATCTAGTAACAAAAGTAGCAAAACTATTTTTGTAGTTGTTGTGTTTGAGAGTTCTCTTTCTTTTATCATTTTGTTCTACTCGCTCATGGGTAAATTTGCTATAAAAATTTTAGGTGTTGGCATGAAAAAGAGAAAATTATCAAAGTATTGTATATAGAATGGCATAAATGTCTTTTAATAATGAAATGGGGTAATTTGTGTATTTCTTGAATACAGAGGGCATTTGCGACTAATGCAACATTACAGGGAGGCATTTTATGATTTAGCCTAAAATTTATATCTTAATTAGTTTTTTCATCAAATAGTTACAAATAAGTCATTACATTGGAAAAGTATAGTTGTCTAATCCTTCATATTTAAATTTCTCCATAATGATATATAAATGGTTCATCTTTTCAATGATTTGAAAAACTTTTTAAGTATATTCAACTTCTTCCTTCTGTTTTATAATAATAGTTGTGTTGATAAAATTTTTTTTTTTCCTTCTAAGTGGCCAAAAGAAATCTACCCCTAACGTTTTTAGGGGCCCAATTGATTCATGATTCAAACATTGAAACTTCTAAGGTACAATTAGCCCCCAATTTATTTCTCACTCCAACAGCATAAAATGGAATGAATTTCAGCTCCATGCCTTCTTTCAAATGTTTAGTGCTATAACTTAGGAAGTGGGTAACCACATTCTCCCTGAAATCCTATTTCAACTATGCTCTTGAAAATTAATTCTCTAGAAAAAGCTAATAAAAGCTCATATCTAATTATTTATTTGCGAAGCATAAAGTTACTTAGTTCTCCAAAACCTGTTGTATAAAACTTGGAGAAGAGAAAACAAAACACTGGACTTGTCAATATGAATAGAACATAAATACTTTTGACTGTACAATATAGATAGATCCATACCAAATCTATCCTTTGGCTTTTAATAATAAAAGTAGGATTATATTCTATTTTCTTAACTTCTTCGAAATAGATAACTTCTATATTCTGATAAGTCACAGACCACAGACCAGAAAAAGAAAAGAAGTTTATCTAATTTGACTGACCGCACTTCAACTTATATACAAACGAAACATCCTCTCAACCAACCCCATCCCTTTATTTTTTGCTTTGATAAGAAAAGGAATTTTCTCCTTTCTCCCAGTTCAAGATTCCTAATAGCATCAATTAAAAAGAATATAGTGTAAATTATTCAAAATAAAGATTTGCATCTCGAATTTTATTTTGGACACTTCGTACTGAATTGACCAAATCACTCTAAATTACTATAATCTTACGCCAAGGTTGTAAATTTGTATTAGTTTTTTATGAATTCCCCGAAAATGGTCATTGAATTACATTAATTTTTGTTCACTTTTATTAACAATATGAGCTGTTGGGATGATTTGAAACTGTTGATAACTTCGGAATGCAGTGAATCTAAAATAAAATTTAGAAGTATAAAACATGAATCGATGAGAACATAAGGGGTATAATTGGGGATTAGTTCCATCAGAAATCCATACGAGAGGGAGAAGAAGGTACTAAGAAGGGCTATAACAGTAGCAAATTGTCCATTTCTGAGCAAAATTTTTTTAATTCAGAGAGAGAGAGAGAGAGAGATGCCTTTCTGGATTTTCTCCACATGATCGATCCACTAAAATTTAATTCAGTTCAACGTTCAAAAGAGGTGCCTTTAGTTAATTGATGTCCACTATTGTTCGCACACAAAATTGCGACGTCGAATCGCAGCATCACAAGCATATATTCTGTGAGGAAAATGACACTGTAGTACTTGGCACAACTTGCATGTCTCTTCTTTTACAGTCGTACGTGGGCAAATGTCGAAAATTCCCATCTTAGGTTTGTTTCTGATTTCTAGAAGAGAATAAAACATAGCTGCCTACCCCTACTCCTCTCAAAGAAAAATTCAGCCCTGATATTTTCGGTTAAAGGGGTGAAGATTGGTTAATGGAATATCAAGCTTTTGAGACGAGTGAGAATTAAGGTTAGACACTATTGAAAACTACAAATAATAATATTATATTTAATCTCTTGATCACTCCTACGATCGCTTTTATTCAATTTTAAAAAATCCAAGG
The DNA here is from genome assembly GCA_024721245.1 of Mitragyna speciosa. Taxonomy (NCBI): domain Eukaryota; kingdom Viridiplantae; phylum Streptophyta; class Magnoliopsida; order Gentianales; family Rubiaceae; genus Mitragyna; species Mitragyna speciosa. The sequence goes on along the minus strand of JAMWEH010001096.1, from coordinate 1,048 downwards.
CTTATTTTCTATGATGTGGAGTTAGTATTTTCTTTGCTTTATGGCTTGCGTTTTAATGTAGAGACATTTAAAGGATAAAATGTTTTAATGTAGTTAGTTTTTTGTTATTTTTCGACTAGTATTTTTATGAAGTTACATAGAGACATTTAAATGATAAAATGTTTCATCATAAGGATGAAGTTTTTGTTCAAAGTGTTAAGATGTCAGTGGCTACAATATATTGCGTATGATTCCGTGCGTGTAGTATTCCAGTGGGGTAGCCTCTCGTTTCCATAGACAGTGCCAATTGCCGCAAGTAATTTTGGTCACTTTATGTATAATTGAACTGATAGGCCAAAGTTCCTGGCAAAAACAATGATGGTCAGAAGCAATCGGCAGTGTTATCCCAGATTGGCCTTTGACTCTCAAATTAATGATCAGTGCAAGAGCTTGGCTAATTATTTGCGGCTTTTTGAATGTACCTTTAGTTGGACAAAAATGGGGATATTTATACTTGAAGTAGTGAGACCCTTGAAAATTGAGACCATCATTATAATACCTAAAGTTGTGATGTAAATAGCTGATCACATAAGGTAGGGGTCAATCATAGGTTTAATGATTATATGCCTAGATGACAGTTTCCATGCTCTTGTCAAGTCATGTGTGGTGATTTCTTTATGTAATCATTTAAAATCACTGTCTTAGGCAACTTATAGAGCTTGGAATGTATTTGCTTGGCTGGGCCTGGTAGTAGATCTAAGAAGAGTAGCCTTTATTGGCCATCGTTTCTTGAAATGACCATAGGAACTGTACGGCTAAGGCCGAGCTTAGAAAGCCGAACCCTAGAATAGAACTTGAGTAGATAAGGGCTCAAACTTATGAGAGCGGTGATATAATGATTGCTCCTTTTGTAATAGGTGTTCACTTTATCTCTTAGGTCATATCATAATGGACAAGCCCATTGGGAATTTGACATTAAGCTGCTTGGGTCCTAATGCCTGGGCTAGTTGGCAATAGATATTCAAAAGCAATGAAATTGGGCTATTAAAATTAGCCTCTATAGCAACAA
>JAMWEH010002277.1:0-17567 GCA_024721245.1 Mitragyna speciosa | reverse complement strand
AAGTGCACGTGAAAGATCTATAAAGACTTCAAATAAACATAGACCGAAACTAGAAGGGGGAAAGAAAAGGATATTAAGGAACTTCAGGACGAAGACTGGGAACTTGCAATGACAAGATAGGAGACTCATAGAGAGAACTCATGAGACTTTTGGATGCCTCTTTCTCAAACTAGTTGATAACCTAATTAAAGCACTTAAAATTAATTGATTCAGATTTAATTATATTAAGATTGTTTGATAACCTAAAATAGAAATTCTTAAGTATTTTAGTGCCTCTAAAAGTCTAGGCAAAATCTATTACTAAAAATAAGTGATCTTATCTGCACTTAACGCTTAATATAGAACATGCTCAGATGTCAGCATTTTAAGCAATAAATCTATAGGAAAAAAATAACCTATAAAAATACATTTGATCCTTTTCTTATCTCTCCTTATTCCTTCACAATTCCTTCACTCTATCTTTTTCTCTAAAAACTCTGATAGGTTTTTTTAATCATAGTAGACGATTTGACTCTTGAGAATATTTATTCATCTAAACACCAGCTCTTATATTTTTCCTATTAACTTTTATGAGATAATTTATCACTTTTTTTGTTTCTTTTCTTTTTTAATATTTTTTAATTATTTTGTCATTATTTATAAACTTCAATTATATGTATTTTAGTCAAATGTAATAAAATAATAAATTATGAGAAATAAATTGACACCAAGATAAATCATAAAATTCATGAAATTCAATATTTAGCTACATTTTGTTATCAAACTGGCACATTAAATTCAGAGGGATAAAATTGTAAGATCTACAATATTCAGCATTTAGCCGTATATTACTATCAAACAGGCATATTAAATTTAGACAGAGGGATAAAATTGTAAGATCTACAATATTCAGCATTCAGCCGTATATTATTATCAAACAGGCATATTAAATTTAGTATTCAGATTCAGATGTGAACTTATAAAATTTTTAGTGCTTAAAATTTAGCAACTTAAATTATTCAGAATTTAAATTTCAGTATTCATATTTCAACATTTAGATTTTAGTTTTACCAAACGCCCCCTAAGTTTCTCATGAGAGATGAATGTAGAAGTTTACTACCAAACGTCCAGTTCTTGCTGCTTTAATACAGATTTTTGTTTTTTTTTTAGGATAATACAGAGATTATAAGCGTAGGGATGTTTGCTTAGATGGGAACTTTTGTCCACGAATATTTCACACGCTGTAAACTGGAAAATTGGATGCTGTACTTGGGAGTGTGGCCCTTTAATATAAGGATTAAGTCTAATGTCAAAATTGGGTGGGCTAAAATTTGGCCCAAATTCTAGGCCCAATTTGAAAATGGGCTAGATTTGAGACTTTCAAAGTAGGGCCATATTTTAGTATTGACCCTAATAACTCGTATAGGAACTATTACTTTTTTGTTTTTTTGAGAAATAGTGCATTTGTCATATATTTATTTGTATGCTCCATTTATATCCATCTGGGTTTGTGTATATTTTAGTTTTTAAGATGAACATATAGAAATTATTAAATTTTCTTATGTATAATATAATTATAAATTTATACTATATATTGAAAAAAAATATGAATTTGGTTCTGTTCTTAATAAATAATACTACAATTATATAATTTGATTAAAATAATCACATTTAATTTGATGTTTTTGGATAATGTATTAACTTCTCTTTCAATGACATTACAAAAAGTGAAAAACTAGAAGTGTCGAAGTGAGCCCAAACTGGCCTTGAACCCATCCTTTGAATTGTGATCCGAGAATGGGTCTCACAATTATGGGTTTTGTTAAGCTAACTTTGGCCCAAAAATTTCTCTATTTATAAATGAACCAATCAAACCTGTTAACCTATGTTTTCAGACTCGGACCGGGTATCGACCCGGCTGAGCTCAGGGGTCAGGGGTCAATGGTTCGACCGGGGGTCGATTCGGAGTCAAACCGGATGACGTCATAAATATTTTATATATATATGTATAACACACATATATACACTTACTAATTTTTTTCTTAATTTTAGTTGTTAGTCCAAAAAATTATAGCCAAAATACCCTCAATAACCATTCTAATATCTTGCTATTAATAGTTAAAAAAGCATTGAATTGAAAAAATTAGCAATAAATATAATGGACTCAAATTATTCACTTTTTAATATAATTAGTATAAAGAAGTAGAAGTGAGTCACCACTAATATTTTGTAATTGGTCAAAGAAGTTGGTTGCCTTTTGACCGATAATTAGGCCAAGCAAATAAAAATCATGTACTGATTTAGCATTGATGTTCATTGTTGGATGTATGTCAATGGGCCCATATCATTGTCAAAACTCAAAGACAAATAATTGTTGGAATCTATTTTTTCAAACAATGAATATAGAAGCCCACAAACATGTATAAGGACCCATATCTAATGAAGTATGGAGCATTAATGTGGCTAGATTTGTATAAAAAAAAAAAACTGGGCGGTTTCCAGTTTCCGGTTTTGCTCGGTCAAACCCGGTTTTTGACCGAGTTTGACCGGGTTTTAGAAAACTGAGTTTTTATTCTAACTCGGACCGGACACTTGGCCGGTTTCCCGGTTCGACCGGCTAGTCCGGTCCGAGTTTAAAAAACACAGTTGTTAACTCGCGACTCACGAAACTCAATTGACACAAATAACTATACTTAACATGTCATAGTTAGTAGATTGGTGATTTTAATTGTGTAGTTTATTTGTGCCTCTAAAAAAATGGTGCAAAATTTTAAGTAAAAATAAATAAAGGAAAAAAAAAAAAGAAAACCTCACGAGCGTATGCCCATTCTTTGCCTGCATTTGAAACATATTCTCAATATCAATTGTTATTGTCACATCAATAAAACAATCTAAATTGTTGATGTCACAACGAAAAAAAATTAAGGAATTCGAAGTATTTTTGTCCTAGTGAAAATACATTTTTCTGTTTTTATAATACCGCTATTTTTCTTACGTATCTCGCTCAAAACACTCCCTTGCACGTTTTTTGTCTCAATATAATACATACAACTTCGTCAGTTCAATAATAGTTAAACTATAGAAAAGTATAATAAGGCAACTCGCAAAGCCAATAAACTTATCTTATATAGGTTCTTGTAAGAAAATTTCAATGCGTAACAGAGGCCCACATGATGACAATACTAAAAAAGAACATATTTTAGGAACAAATAGAGGGTTGAATTGTTAGAGGTTTACTACCCTATCCCAGAGGTCGGATTCCAATCCCACCAACATCAATTCTCCTTTTCTTATTATAATAGTATAGATTTGATAAAAAAAAAAAAGCATATTTCAATAAACCAGTACCCTCCTTTGTCCCCCATATTCTAATGTTATATCCAAAAACAAAAAACAAAAAACTCATTGAATTGAGAGATCTAAATTTATATCTCACGAAAGAGAGAATTTTTTTGTAAAAATGTTATTTGCATGTCTTCGATGTTTATATTTTTTTTTTAAATATTAAAATACATCATGATAATGATTTAGATCAAACTAAATGATAAAAATTTTCTATCTACTCTTGAAAAATCAAAGAGCAATAATCAATCGTAAATAATATGCATACTAAATGAAATTAAAGAGTAATCTCAACGCATATTTATAGTGGATGCACTTAATTAAATAAATATTTAAATCATATTTACCATTCATTCATAGATTTGATATTGATTCAGTTTTTTTTTGTTTCACTTGATATTATCCAGTAATAGAGTTGTAATACATTGGGGCAGAAAGAAACTATTACCTCCCAAATTTAAGAAGAAAATTATAATTGGTCAAGAGACTTTAATTTCTTTATTTTTTTTTTTCAACAATGGTCCTTTTGGAATTTGTAAAATATTTCAAGGAATACTAAAATGCTATAACTACATAATTGCGTCTATCAAAAGTAAATAAAGATAGTTGTCTTAGAAAAAGAAAAAGTTCTCACTACAAAAGGAAAAAAAAATCAAGACCATAAAACAATTCACGAAATACAAAATGGATTAATTAACTTAAATTATTTTAAAACTTTCACAATCAATTTATATATCTATCTACTAATGCTTAATCGCATCCAATTTTGTTCATATTTTATCTACACTTCGGCATTTAACTATATAACAAAACTGAAATGTAAATATACTTTTATTTAACCTATACTATATAACATAAATGTAATGCTGTTTATATGCATGATTAATTTATGCACATACTTTACAAATTCAATTCTCTTATATGTGATGCATTATATATTTTTTCAATATTGCAAGAAAAAAAGTTTTTGTTACTTTTAACATAAGACATTTTCAATTTTTAATCTAAATAAGCAACGCTTGACATAAGCATTTTTTTTAATTTTAGGTGTTGATTTGAACTTTTTGAATGCCATGTTGGTACAAAATGCAGTAATAAATTAGAATATAGTGTTGCATTGTTGTGTCAAATTTATATTCTCAAATAATAGAAAAATTAATAGATAACAAGGGATAAAATTAAGCATGCCAGAGCTTGAATATAGTGTTGCATTTTGATCTAACGCTCAACAACTGAATAAAGGACCCCATTTACATTAGTAAGTTTCCAGGGACCAAATGCAAATTTCTTAAACAGTAATTAATGCTTGAAACTTATTTTCACTGAAAGTCCATGCCAAATTCCGAGCAAAACGGCTTTAGAAAAGGCATAACTCACTCCAAATTTTGTCAAAATTTACAGCACAAGCCAACAAAGCTGGTTATCATCAATCATATTGATGAAAACATAAATGTGAACTACAACAGCACTGCTACAAATCGACCTTTAAAAAAAGCATGAATCAACTGTCCAAATTTCATCAAAATTTTCGATACAAGCCAATAGAGTTGACTATTAATTTTGCTGATGAAAACAATAAAGGGATTGCTGTAAATCTCACATAGTACGTAACCACAAACCATCATTTATATTGTAAGATTGAAGTTTGAGAATTATGCTGTTAATACATTTGTTATGTACTCCTCTAATAAGTTATTGTAACTAGCATATGGATTTGATTGCTAAAAAACTAGCATATGGATTTAGTCATTGATTTCTTCATATAGTAAGTAAGAGCAAAGCATCACATACATAATTAAGATTGAAGTTTGGAATTAATGGTGGTCCGTTTGTTACGTAGTTGTTTAGTGGTAATTCTGGTAAGTTCTTACAACTAACATGTGGATTTAATCGTCCTTAATTCTTACCATTTATACAGTTAAGATTGGAAAATTATGGTAGTACATTTGTTATGTAATTATAATTAGTGCCCCTCTAATAAGTTCTTGTAGCTAGGATATAGATTTAGTCGTTGATATATTTAGTCATTCATTCTTCAGCATTCTGACAAGTTCCCTGTACTATATGGATATAGATTTAGTTGGAAATTGTTTAGCACTTTAACAAGGTCTCGTAACTAGTACATATATTTAGTTGATTCTTTAAGAATTTGCAACAATGGCTAGTATATATATATTGAACCGGTATATATATTTAGTTATTCTTTATGAATAAGCAATATGGGCCAGTATATAGATTTAATCTTGACATTAGTTTATAGATTTGTTTGATTCTTTATGAATTCTGGCTATTGTATTGATTTAACTAGTATATAGATGCAGTTGATTCTTTTTGAATTGGCAATGTTGGCAAGTATGTCGATTTAGATGATTCTTTATGAATTAGCAATATTTGTGTAACAATTTCACGTTACTTCATAAATTTTTATTGTTACCCTCAATACATGTTTTCTATAACAAAAATTAAATCATGTGCCATAGTAAATTTTAATAACTTTCACCCCTTTTCTGATACACTTTTGTCTTATTTGTATTCACATTGGTTGCATTTCTCACTGCTTAGACTGTAAAATGAAAGAAATTCATCCGAATCACAGAAACTAATTGCAAGAGATATATTTGTTGAATTTTTACCCAAAATACCTATATATTGGTAGTGAAAAAGCTGTGAGTCGAGGAAGGGAAAAAAGGAACAAGGAAATTATGTCGTGTTTACTGATACAATCAAGAGAGAGAAAACTGTTGCTTCAAGTTCAAAATCGAATTCACTGTTTCACCAACGCACAGTTTCTAAGGGAATATTTCCACTTAATTTAGACAATCATACATGCCCAACTGAACTTGGATCGCCAAGCCCAAATGGATGCCTATGATATGACTGCATAGTGTTTCCTCAGGTAATGGGTTAGAGCTCCAACTGTCCTCCCCATGCTGCTGTTGATTCCACTTATCTACAATAGTTCTCTAACCTTTTTCCATATTTTCTGTTACACATTTTAGTATTACATTCATATTATTTCATTTAAGAGAGTAACACGTGTATTTTCATTAACTATGTACACGTGTCATTCTCATATATAAAGTAATAAAAGTATAGCATCACAAAGTTTACAAAAATCCAATACCCTACAAGTGTATATTGGATTCTCCATTTGCCATATTAGTTAATAAGCAACGACTTTACTTGGAAGGAAAGTGATTAAGTCGGTTATGGCTAAGCACTAGAAGCATAAAGGAAAATAAATTTCACAAAAATAAGGCAAAATTTAAGAAAATGAAAACAACCATATTCTATGAATTAATAGACAATGACATGAAGGAAAGTAATTAAGTCGGTGTTATAGAATAAGTAGTAAAAGATTACAAAGAAAACAAATTTAACAAAAATAAGGCAAAATTTAAGTAGAAAAAGGAAAACTATCACATCATGTTTAGCGAGTAGAGCTTTTAATGAACTGAACTATTTACAAATACAAATTGATTCGACTCGTGAAAGCTCGAATTCAACTTGTTCAAATAGTTAAACAAGCCAAACTCAAACAAAGAATTGAGCTCGTTTATTAAATAAACGAACTTGAATACTGTTCATGAACACTTGTTTGCGTTCGCGAACATGGATAATAATGTCTTTTGACATTATTCCCAAAATAAAAATATTTGAACTTAATCGAACTTAGTTTGATTATGTAAAAGTCAAGTTCGATTGAGTTCGGTTTGTTTGTGCAAACGAACCAAGCTCAATCGAAATCTGTTTATTTATGTTAAACGAGCCGAGCTCACTCAAGCTTGTTCATGCTCAGTTCGTTTATATCAAACGAGCCAAATTTGAGTTCGATCTCGAGCTTATTATTTTATTTGATAAATATTAACTCGTTTAATAATCAAGCCAAATCAAGCCCACTCGTTTATTAAACAAATAGAATCTAAATAAAGAATATTCGACTCGTAAAAAGGTCTACTAGCGAGAGCGCATTATAATGAGTTTGAACTCATAACCAATATGATAACAATTGAACCCTCAGCTATTACCAGTGAGAAAAATACGTATGCCACTTGAATAAGTCTTGCCTGCATAGCAGTTCGTCCAACCCATGCTCGAAGCACATAAAAGAAAAAATTTACGAACTATAGTTTAGTTTATAATCCATCAGAGCAAAAGTACCAGGAGATAATTAACCAAACTCATTCTTCTTCATTCCCACTTACAGCTAAATCCTTACAGAAATAGGGTTACTTTAACATGGGAGGACTCGGACTATGAATACCATGACATCTAACATTCTTAACGAGTACATCAAAATGAGAGCACAGACATGACATATCTAACTCAGATACAATAATACGACTAAAAGAAGCTGAAAAGCTAAAAATGGTTCTGTCAAAAAAAAAAAAAAAGCTAAAAATGGTTAAAATCGAGACTAAAATAGCTGATGGGATTCGAACCAAACCCTCCACCGTCTTAAATACTGAAACTTTCCAAAAATAAGAAAAGGAGCACAAACGAGTTTGAATGCTGTAGCAGGCTTATTATGTGTGGCGATCACATCCATATAGCCTTGGCCTTCATAAGCAATGGCTTCAACTTTCCCTGAACATTGAGGCTCATAATCTCATTGGAACCACCAATAAACTTCTTCCCTATAAAAACAGCAGGAACACTTGGATTACATCCTAATCGCAGCAATGCATTTTCTATTTCCCTCCCATCTGGATGTTGGTCGAGCTCATATACCATAGGATTCGCCCCGAAGCTGCATATTAACATCTTGATGGCATGAGATATGCCGCAGTTGCTCTTGCTGAAGATCACCACTGGCTTTTCTGATCCCAATCTCATCACAGTATCCATTCTACTTTTGGAAATTAAACACGTAAATTCAAGAACTTGAAAACTTGCACTACTACTTCAGTTGAGAGCTAAGAAATCTGAGGCTTGCTTTGAGGAAAAGCAAAAAATGCATGAAGGTATATATAGAGGGCTAAGGATGGTGGATTGCAATACTTATCTTCTGGTGGGAATGGTAAAAGAAGGAATATAAGATTTTTCTTGAAAATTTGATGCTTGGATCATATCAGCAGCTATATGATAAGGGCTTGATGCTTCCCATCTACACAGCTGAAAACAGAAATGGTGGATGACTTTTGCCTTTAGTAGATTCTGAGGACGGATTGGTACCATTGCTCGTGATTCGGTACATATGTCAAAACCAAAGAAATTCCAAATAGAGAGTTCATGCACTCGGTAAAGTCTTGTTAGGAGGAATCGGATTTGAATCCTAACACTGCTGAAAACGCGTATAGGCAATGCGTAAGAACCGCTATAATCCATTGAAAATAAGTCCGTGGCATGCCCTAACTCGGAATAGATTGAAATTCCCTCCTCAACTTTTTTATCCTAAAAAAAAAAAAGGAGAAAGTTCATGTAACTCCCTTAAGTATTCCATATGAACAGTACTACAATAATATTTTAATGTTGAATTAAACAAACGTCAAACGTCATAATGCTACTAAATAACTCAGCTGACATTTTAGCTCTATAATGACCAAGGAGTTGTTAGGTTAATGTAAGCCCCAGGATAATCTAGTTTCGAAGAATTGCCATCTTCTCTAGTACTAAATTGGCAAGAGAAAAAAAAAACGTTTATGAACTTCTCCAAATGAGCAGAACCTATATCCTTTTATTGTTTTATGGAAATCCATTTCAATATATTATATACTTTCTTTAAAAACGTAAATAGGTAAATTTATATTCGATAAATGTATTACATAGAGAAAAAGAAGTGTTTTTTGTCATGCCATTTCAAGTTTATCCCATTGATTGAGTTGAGTTAGTAAGGACATTGATTTGAACACTGCAATATCAACTTTTTATTTCACAACCTTAATATTATACAAGAAATAAAAGACGCTATTGCTATCCATTTGGCTCTTCACCTCAACCGAAAAATGCACTTCTACACCTCTCCCCTGAAAAAGGAAAATAAATGAAAATCTAATTTTGCTTTTGAAAGAATAGGTTAGGGGTGTTTGATAACTCTATTTTATGCTGAAAATTAATGCATTAAGAGTTTTTTGAATTTAGCGCGTTTGATAACAAAATTTCTTCATCATTTAATACATTAAATACTTATTTAATTTGTACACAAAATTTTAAGTGAAAAATTTTCACTTAATTTGCTACATTTTGGATACAAGTAATATTTTCTCTCCACCACACATGCATTCTCACCCTCTCACTGATGCACACACACATACAAACATATTCTTTCACACATATTTAGGCACAAATACACACGCATTCACCTTTGCAAAAACACATATATTTTTTTCCCTCGCACATGCAATAACATAAGCTTTCTTTTTATCACATACGCACACTTCTTCTCACATGCACAATCTCTCTCACATATGCATACACACACTTTCATACAAATAGGCGCATTCTCTCCTTCTCTCATGCACATAAACATACACAATGCATACATGCAATCTCCTCCATACATAGTTTCTCTAATACGCATTCATATATTTTGTCGCACATGCATTCTCATGTATGTACATACATACATAGTATATTATTTTTTTCTCACTTCCACACATTATTTTCTTTCTCACATACTTGCACAAACTTTTGTACATATAGATTTTTTTTTACAATTTTACATATATACACATACTTTCTCTTACACACATTTTCACACATAAATGCACTTGTCTTTTATCTATCACAAACAAATAATATCTTTCTTTGTCATGCATATTATCAATAAATTATTTCAATTTTTTAAGATAAAATATTTATACTTACAAAGTGAAGTATTTAAATTTAGTGTATAAATTCAATTAATTATCAAACATGTACAAATTTATTTATTCAGCAACTTAATATTTTCAGTATTTAAATTTCAGACACCAGATTAATTTCATACTTTAAACTTCAGTCTTACCAAATGGCACCTTAATCTCTCACCCAATTCACGAAACAGCATAAAAACCTTGACCATACATAAAGCTGCATGTTCTAAAATCCGTACGAAAGGATGAAGAAGGGACCAAGAATGGCCACAGCGGATTCTCCATTTCTTAGATAAGTTGTTCTCTAACCCAAAAGAGATGCTTTCTAGATTTTCTCCACATGATAAATGTATAGAAAAATGTGTGGAAAGATCCCATCATATTATCTTTGTAATCTTATCAAATGTTCTTTGAAAAAGATGCTCACTGAGGCTAAGGGTCCGTTTCCTTGCTTAAATTTATGGCATGAAAGAGCTTAGTAAGAAAAGAATATATGGTGGTGCATTTGTTATGTAATTATAATTAGTGCCCCTCTAATAAGTTCTTGTAAGTAGAATTTAGATTTAGTCATTGATATATTTAGTCATTCGTTCTTCAGCATTCTGACAAGTTCTCTGTACTATATGGATATAGATTTAGTTGGTAATTGTTTAGCACTTTGACAAGGTCTGGTAATTAGTATATAGATTTAGTTGATTCTTTAAGAATTTGCAACATTGGCTAGTATATATATATATATTGAACCGGTATATAGATTTCGTTATTCTTTATGAATAAGCAATATGGGCCGGTATAGATTTAATCTCGACATCAGTATATAGATTTATTTGATTCTTTATGAATTTTAGCTGAATTTTGGCTATTATGTTGATTTAACTAGTATATACATGGATATGGCTTATTCTTTTTGAATTAGCAATATTGACAAGTATGTCGATTTATATGATTCTTTATGAATTAGCATTCAGATTGGTGTTAATATTTCACGTTACTTTATAAATTTTTATCGTTACCCTCAATACATGTTTTCTGTAACAAAAGTCAAATCATGCGTCATAATAACTTGTAATAACTTTCACCCATTTCTGATACATTTTTGTCCTCTAATTGTATTCACACTGGTTCCATTTTTCACTAGTTACACTGTAAGATGAAAGAACTCACCCGAATCACAGAAACCAATTGCAACGAATGGAGATAAATTTTTGTTGAATTTATTACCCAAAATACCTATAGTGAAAAAGCTGTAAGTCCAGAAAGGGAAAAAAGGAACAAGAAGATTATGTCATGTTTACTGATACAATTAAAAGAGAGCAAAACTCTTTCTTCAAGTTCAAAATCGAATTCGCAGTTTCACCAACTCACAGTTTCTAAGGGTATATTTCCACTTAATTTAGACAATCATATACCTACCCAACTGAACTTAATTTGACCAAAAATACCTACCCAACTGAACTTGGATCGCCAAGCCCAAATGCATGCCTATGGTGTGTCTGCATAATGCTTTTGATGAGCCATTCCCACCTGCAGATTTATATTCATTTCCCATCTTCACATCAGGGGAGGATCCTGAAAATAACATGATATGTTTCCTTAGGTAATGGTTTACAGCTCCAAGTTCCAACTGTCCTCCCCATGCTGCTGTTGATTCCACTTATCTACAATATATAGTTCTCTAACCTTTTTATTTTCCCAAGGAGTTTAGTGTTTTCTTATACATTTTTTTAGTATTACATTCATATTACATCATTTAAGAGAGTAACATTTTTATTTTCAGTAACTACATCTCATAAGAGAGAAACACATGTCATACTCTTAGTAGTGTAACATTACAAATCATAAGAGGACCCAATACCTTACAAGGGTATATTGGATTCTCCATCTACCATATTAGCCAATAAGCAATGACTTTACTTGGAAGGAAAGTAATTAAGTCGGTTATGGGTAAGTATTAGAAGTAGTCAAAAAAACAAATTTTACAAAAATAAGGCAAAATTTAAGAAAATGAAAGCTACCACACTCTATGAATTAATAGACAATGACTTGAAGAAAAGTAATTAAGTCGGTTACAGAATAAATAATAAAGCCTGAAAAGAAAAAATTGCACAAAAATAGGCAAAATTTAAGTAAGAAAATAGAAATTATCATATCGCGTCTGGTTAGAGTGTATTATAAGCTTGAAATCATAACCACTGCCATAACAGTGGAACCCTCAGCTATTACCAGCGAGAAAATAGGTATACCACTTGAATTAAGTCTTGCCTGCATAGCCGTCCCTCTAACTCAAGCTGGAAGCACAAAAAAGAAAAAATTTACAAACTTTAGTTTAGTTTATAATCCATCAGAGCAGAAGTACAAGGTGATAATTTATCTAAACTCATTCTTCTCCATTCCTACTTACAGAAATAGGGTACTTCAACATGGGAGAACTCCCGGACTATGAATACCATGACATTAACATTCTTAATGAGTACATCAAAATGAGAGCAAAGACATGACATATCTAACTCAGATACAATATTAGGACTAAAAGATGCTGGAAAGTCAAAACTGCTTAAAATCCAGACTAAAATAGCGATAGGGTTCCGAACCAAACCCTCTATCTCTTAACCTACTGGAACTCCAAAAATCAGAAAAAAGAACACATTCGAGAGGCTGAATACTTTAGAAGTCTTATTATGGGCGACTATCACATCCATATTGCCTTGGCCTTGATAAGCAGTGGCTTCAGCTTGCCCTGAACATTGAGGCTTATAACCTCATCGGAACCTCCAACAAATGCCTTCCCTATGAAAACAGCAGGAACACTTGGATTACATCCCAACACGAGCAATGCATTCTCTATTTCCCTTCCTTTTGGATGTTGATCGAGCTCATAAACCATAGGATTCGCCCCGAAGCTGCATATTAACATCTTGATGGCATGAGATATGCCGCAGTTGCTCTTGCTGAAGATCACCACTGGCTTTTCTGATCCCAATCTCATCACTTTATCCATTCTACTTTTGGAAATTCAAACTCGTAAATTCAAGACCTTGAAAACTTGCACTACTACTTCAGTTAATGAGAGCTAGGAAGTTTGAGGCTTGCTTTGAGAGAAACATAGAACGCATGAAGGTATATATAGAGGACTAAGGATGATCGATTGCAATATTCTTATCTTCAGGTGGGAATGGTAAAAGGAGGGATATAAGATTTTTCTTGAAAATTTGATGCTTGGATCATATCAGCAGCTATGAGATAAAGGCTTGATGCGTCCCATCTACACAGAATCTCAAGTTGCATTCAAATTAACCTTCTGACATTAGTTTCTTGTGCTGAAAACAGAAACAGTGGATGACTTTTGCCTTTAGTAGATTCTGAGCATAGATTGGTATCATTGCTCTTGATTCGGTGCCTATGTCAAAACCAAAGAAATTCCAAATAGAGAGTTCATGCACTCGGTACAGTCTTGTTAGGAGGAATCGGATTTGAATCCTAACACCGCTCGGTAAAGTCTTGTTAGGAGGAATCGGATTTGAATCCTAGCACCACTGAAAACGAGTGTAGGCGATGTGTAAGAACCGCTATAAGCCATTGAAAATGAGTCCATGGCGTGCCCTAACTTGGAATAAAATTCAATTCCCCCTCCTAAACTTTTTAATTACTAAAAAGAAAAATTAGAAATTTCATGTAACTCCCTAAAGTATTCCATATGAACAGTACTACAATAATAGTTGAATGGTGAATCAAACAATCATCAGAGTGCTACTAAATAACTCGGCTTACATTTTGGCTCTGTAATTTAGACCAAGAAGTTGTTATGTTAACGTAAGCCCGCAAGATAATCTAATTTCGAAGAATTGCCATTTTCTCTAGTACTAAAATTGGTAAGAGAAAAGAAAACATTTATGAACTTCTCCAAATGAGCAGAAGCTAAACCTTGATCCTGTTATTGTTTTTAAGGCAATCCATTTCAATTTGTTATATACTTTCTTTATAAATAGGTAAATATATTCGGATAAATATATTACATAGAGAAAAATAACTATTATTTGTCATGCCATTTCAAGTTTATCCAATTGAATTGAGTTGAGTTAGTAAGGACATTGATTTGAACACTGCAATATCAACTTTTTACTTCCCACCCTTAATTCTATATAAGAAATAAAAGACGGTGTTGTTATCCCTTTGGCTCTTCACTTCAACTTCAACTGAAAAATAGATTTCTACTTCTCTCCCCTAAAAAAAGGGAAAAAATGAAAATCTAATTTTGCTTTTGAAAGAACAGGATAGTCTCCCAGCCAATTCAAGAAACAGCATAAAAACCTTGACCATACATAAAGCGCATGTTCTAAAATCCGTACGAAAGTATGAAGGAGGTACCAAGAATGGCCACAGCAGATTCTCCATTTCTGAGAAAAGTTCTTCTCTAACCCAAAAGAGATGCTTTCTAGATTTTCTCCACATGATAAATGTATTGAAAAATGTGTGGAAAGATCCCATCATATTATCTTTGTAATCTTATCAAATGTTCTTTGAAAAAGATGCTCACTGAGGCTAAGGGTCGGTTTCCTTGCTTAAATTTATGGCATGAAAGAGCTTAGTAAGAAAAGAATATATGTGTTCGAACACAATACATAGGATCAGCACATAATAACTTGAACTTATTTAATGACAGCTTCAAATCCTCTAGCCGGAAATGCCCCTCTATCGCTTTTATCCCGGCCTTATATAACTGTCATATATATTTATTCATACATGCATTTATGAAAATGACATGCAAAGCAAGTAAACTTTTCCCAGAATATTATGAATTAATACACTATATAAGAGTGGGACAAAGAGAACAGGGGGCTTTTTGAGATAGAAGATTTTAAGCGTTGAAAATGATATATAATGTTAAACATTAATAAATTAAGAGTTTTTTAAACTAACATGTCTAATTAGAGAAGTGTATTAGCTAAATGCATCAAGCATGGCTTAATTTAGGTTTCAACTTTTAACTAAAAAATTTTTGCTGAATTTATTGAATTTTGAATATGTATAGCAGATCAAAGTTCACTTTTTTTTTTTTTATTCTCATATACACATCACCTACTCACACTCTCTCTCCAACACACACAATTTTTTATAATTCTCCTTGAAAATATGCTTAGAAAACATTGGTTATTTAAATCTTGAAAGCAAGTTTTCGATAAGAATGAGGGGCTTCTGACATAAAAGTAATACCAAATTGTATACCAGAAGACCCCAAGCTTAAGGACCCAAAGCTTAGCTGGCTTGGGATCCTCTATTACATAATTTGGTGTTACCCTCATGTTACACCACTCAAAAGAATCACAAGTGTTCTTCTCCTAACAAACATAGTTAATGGATGTACGCTGGATACTTATCGCTCCCTTGAGTGATGTAAAATGAAAGTAACACCAAATTGTATAACAGAAGACCCCAGCCAATTAAATGGTTACTTCCTATTCTAATTCCAAAATAAATCTCCAACAGTTTTCTGACTTTTGGACGTGCGAAAAAACAATTTATTATTAGCACAACCTTTTCAATTTGAAGCCCTCCTCCATCGAGAAAAGGTATGAATTTGATCAGTCAATTTTTGAGCACTTGTTAACTTGACCTAATCTTTTCGAAGAGTTGTTGAGAATCAAACCTTATTACGACAAGACAACGGAACAAGACCCTTAATCACTCAAGAGTCGTCATCCAATTTCAACATAATATCAATCACCAAATCTCTCTCTCTCTCTCTCTCTCTCTCTCTCTCTCATCTCTCTCTCTCTCTCTCTCTCTCTCTCTCTCTCTCTCTCTCAATTTCAGTTCCATACTTCACAAAATCACGATGTCGGGTCGTAACATGCAAAGGCATTTATTCTATGATGAAAATGACATTGTAGAGCTGAAGACAACGTGCATATCTCATCTTTAACAGCTGTACATGAAATTCTCCAACAAAAGTATGTTTCTGATAACCAGAATAGAATAAAATGTAGATGCCTACCGCCTTCAAGAAAAAGACCAGTGAGGAAGAAAATGAAAAGAGGAAAAAATGAAAAAATTAGTACACAAGATTATATATCTTATATTACAAGATAGAAGAGTACCATAGTTCCAATCCACTTTCCATTTTATTCTTCAGAATTGTTTATCCTTTAATATCTTGTATATTCGTCAAATCTTAAGTTCATTATCATAATTTTCTCCTCATGATCACCAGCCTTCACCTTTTCCCTGTTTTCTTGAGTATGAAATTCTCTCTCGAGGAACACTAGGCAGAACGTATTTCAATTTTTTGTTCAGATACACTAAACTGGCCTCCTTTTCATTTGTTAGTAATTGAAAATCTATTCCTGACTCTTTTTATTTTCAATTCTCTTACATCAACCTTTATCAAAAATATTTTCAAGAATTTTCTTTCATATTTTATCATAGTGAAATCCTCTCTCTATATATAGTCTTACTAGAACTAGTTACTTATTTGCCATACATTGCACCTTTTTT
This sequence comes from Mitragyna speciosa, assembly GCA_024721245.1. Taxonomy (NCBI): domain Eukaryota; kingdom Viridiplantae; phylum Streptophyta; class Magnoliopsida; order Gentianales; family Rubiaceae; genus Mitragyna; species Mitragyna speciosa. The sequence continues at coordinate 960 of JAMWEH010002277.1, read as the reverse complement.
TCTTGAACTTTTTTTTTTAACATCAATAGATTTGAACTGAATTATTCTAGAAGATAAACGTTCAACGAAACAGAAGAAAAAGTAGATGAAATTTTAAATAAAAACTTGAGGGAGAAAAAAACTTCTGCATGTAACACATTCATTCCCAACCTCCTTATCTGGGAGCTCTTCAATTAAATATCTTCTTGACCGTGAAATGTCATTTTCATGATATCAAGAAGAATTTCTTATCATTTTTGTACCATATGGCTAAAGCAAACATTATTTAGGAGAATAAAACCAAGAAAAATGGGTGAAAGATTAAGCACATTCCCATATCATTTTAAAGGTTCACCAAATCTGTGGTTTGTACAGTGTCAATTTCATTAACTGTTCTAGATTATATTTACCACTGTTAACAAATCTTTGTTGTCAAATTGACAAAAGTTTAAGCCTAAGTGTCTCTTGAGAAATGAATGTAGAAGTTTACAACAAAACATCCCTTACTACTTTAAGACGATAATGTGCTGAGTACAAATGCCCAGGATAAGAGTACAGGGTCTTGATTCGAATTTTTATCCTAGATATTTAATCATTCTGCCCTTTTACTGTCAGGTGCTAAACTGGGAAATTGGATGCTGTTCTTAGGACTGTGGCCTTCTGAAAGAAAACAAAGGCCTAATGTCAAAATGGAATGACCTAAATTGAGCCCGTCACATGGATTTGCCTAGTATGGTTTATCTGTCCATGTAATTTGTAGGCTATTATACGAGACAGAGTTTATCTAATGTACACCCTCAAGCAGTGGTTTCGAGTTCCTAGTCACCCAAAGAAATGAAATGAGCTAAAATTGAGCTGAAATTTTATCCTCATTTTAAAGTGGAAAAAGATGGGCCTTAGAAAGCTGGGCACACTTTTTTTTTTTTTTTTTTGGAGGGTTGAACCCATTACATAATTACAACTCTGGGCAGTGCTACGCCC
>JAMWEH010000084.1:0-29487 GCA_024721245.1 Mitragyna speciosa | reverse complement strand
TTTCGGTTAGAGTCATCTCGGTCAGTCATGTTGACAAATGAGATTAGTTTAGGGATCATTTTACTCCACATTTTGTACACGGGAATAGAGGTGAAAGAGAAAGATCTTTTAAATTTATCCATTCTAATATCATATTTGACATGTATATTTTAAGTTGGTAAGGCTATCTAGGGTATAAAGGCATTTAAGGTAGTTAAGTATTCTCATTCTGTCCCATTCTTGTATACCAAACGTGAGTTAGAGTATTTATTGGTGTGGTCATAAATTTAATAACTCGTTAAAAACTAAATCATTATGCGATATTATCTAATTACATCTATATTTAACTTTTTTTATAAAAAGTACACATATAAAATATGTCAGAATCACTAGTACTGATTAAAATCACAATATATTCACAGAGGCAGGTGTAGAATAAAGAATCGGAAAAATAATTATAAACATTCAATTTTTATTCCTATACTTTTTTTTTTTTTTTTTTTGCCGCTTGCAGGGTGTAAAAACGCGTCTCCCTCTCCCTTGCAAAGTTACGAAAAAGAATTTGCCTTTTATTAGTGATTTTCAATGATTATCGATAATCATGAGTTGCTCTGCATTATTGCACATAAATTGTGTAAAAAGAAAATGTGTTTTCACAATACAAAGCAAAATCATGAAAGGAGGTAATGATGATTGCCAATCGCATTAAAAAAAACATTATACTTGTTTTAAAATTTTTCTTTTTGGAGGTGTACAAGATATGGTACACTTTTGTTCGATCTAATCTTGAAGAGGCATGCCGGCAACTTTATAAAGAGGTGCTCCTTATGAGCAAATAGATTGTTCATTGCCCAAATGTCCAAGAAACTGTTGTTTTTTTGGTTCTTAATTTCGTCCACCATCAGATATGGTAACAGGTCTGATAACAGAATCTATGTTTGATCCCAGCATCGGTTATGCAGCTAGCGTAATTGATAAATCTTGAATTGGACGATGATAATTGATGCCCTCTTTTGTCTCCCACAAGTTCTGAGTTACTTCGAGAATAGGAGCTAACGGACAGGTTCTCATATTTGTTGACCACAAGTTACAGGCCATTGGTGTTCATGCTGTACCCAAAAAGAATATGACAATTGGTCTCTGAACAATTCAGGCCCTTTTTGTTCCCAGTAATTTAAATTGAAAACATCGCTACTCTTTTTACTCTTTATTTTAATGGTTGAGATATTTCCACCTAGGATGCATACTAATTTTGGAATATTGAAGCCTAAAGGGTACAATAAACCACTCGTTCAAAAGAAATTTGGTAGATATCCACAAACATCATTTCATCAAGTTCGATTAACTTTACTAATGTATGCGTGTCTTGTGGTGTATTTGTGTGCGTACACTATTGAGGTACTCAATATAGTTAACACAAATGATATATCGAAACTAATAGAAAGTTGAGCGGTTAGAGCTTTATGACTCCATCCAGATGTTGGAGGCTTGAATCTCACCAATATTAATTTCTGTCCCCCATTGTAATAATATATGTTTGATTAAAAAAATAATAGTGTATCTGACGATAGCAAGTTTTTCTTTTGCCCATTCCCAAGTTATTGTGCTACTGAATGAGAGAAGACAGCATTCTATTACTGTTAATTATCTGCCTCTCGTGCTAACATTAATCATTAGTACATGATAAATGCATATAAATTAAGAAAATGCTTCCAGCAAGTTGCAATAGCTCTAGCTTTACCTACCGCTACTGGTGGAGGGGAGTAGGGAATTAGAGATATAAAGCTTTATTTTGGGACCCCCAGTGTTGGGGAAGCTTTGTTGAATAGCATATTCCTGATTTCTCATCCAGTAAACTCAATCATCCGAATATAGACTCCAACAAAATCACAGCCGTTGATTTTTTTTTTTTTTTTTTTTTGTATTTGCTAAGTCCAACCGCAGGGAGGTTTCTCAATGGTATCTCTGCTGATTGTCTAGCACAATTTTTATCAAAATTATAATTTGAAAAATTAATTAGTGGAAATTGGAACTTGTTTTAAATTATTTAAACTAATAATATTCTAGTGATAAAAAATTAAGAATATAAAATAATTCGTTTTGTTTGTAATGTCATACTATAACTAAATTGTATAATTTTCAGAAATATATGATCTATTCAAAAATTGTAACTTATTCTTAAGTTATGACTTTCATCTAACCTAGATATGTGCTTTGGACTTCAACTTAGGCATGTTCTTAATAATTTTTTTCTACGTGATTTTTGAAAAAATTATTTTGTAATATTCTTAACTACTTTTTTTTACTAAGTTATTGAATTTTTTAAGTTAAAATCAAAAGCAACTAATTTTTAATTTTTCTAAAATCAGTTGTTATAAAAATAAAAAACTATTGAGAACAAGCATCTAAATGATTTGCAAAAAAATCAACTGTATCAGTTGTTATGTATTTATTTTCTTCAGAAGTGTAGTGCACAAGTGTCGTAAACCCAATTCAACAACATAAGCTGGGGATATTAAGACGTGCGATTCCAATCTCACACCCTATTGCCAAAAAAATAGAAGGAAGTAACAGTATACAGCTTGCCCCGGTTTGCAGACAGCTGGGTAGCGTAGAGAGAGGGCCGGGCCATGGTAATTGAAAGTTGATTCTCTTCTTCAATACGAGATCTTTGTGATTCCTGAATTTGGTTGGACAAAGACAACCATTATCCACTTCACTACAATATAAAATGCGGTATTAGCTGCAGTGTACACCAATCAAAAGACGATGACACACCGATGGAGATGGAAACATGGCCAAAACCATTCCAGGGGGAATGCATGCTTCTTTCTACAAGGAAACAAAGACCATTTGGGAGACTCCAAACTTTGCCCCACCACTACATTGGCCCTCAACATCCCCTGGTTGGTGTGTCTTTAGGCTACTTCCAAACTCCCATCGCTGTTAATTAATCCGTCAATGTTTCACATTTAGAAGCTCCGTGACTCGTTAACATAGTTTCACACATACAATGTGACACTTTGTTTCTGAGGTTGACAATTTCACTAAGAAAAACTAAAGCAACATTGGTGCCTCCAACCTTCAGAAATTGACATTTTTTTTTTAAAGATAAGCACTAATTTGCTATCTGTGATTGTGTTGTGTCTCTCAGCCGTGTTTGCTTTCTTGGACTCTGTCAATCTACAAGCAATAACATCAACATCAGCCATTATTCTTTTACTTTGAGCGAAGCCTCTTTCAGAGTGTTCTCAGTAGATTTTTTAACCAACTTTTAAATTATAAATTAACAATAATCTATATTAATAGTGTTCCCAATTAAATCTCAAATTAAATTTTAGAGTTTTTGTATAACTAAATAATCTCAAATTAGTTGTATAAAAATTTTAAAATCTAATTTGAGATTTAATTAAGAACACTATTAATACAGATTATTATTAATTTATAATTTAAAAATTAGTTAAAAAATCTATTGAGAACAAACCCTTTGAATGGTAGAGAGCAGCAAGGCAGTTCATATCTTCGGTTTTAAGTCGGCATGACGTGAGTTGGCAACTGTTGTTGTTAACTGTTAATGTTTCAGTAACTTTTTGTACTTCATCTCACATATAATTCCAGCTAATTAAATGAGAGAATTTTGCGTCCAGCTAATTAAATGAGAGAATTTTGCTCCTTTTAGTTCCACCACTTCATTTATTCTTTATTTTTCTTTAAACTTTATTAATTCAGAAGTTTCTTCCTTGTCCCCCTTTTTCCCCTTTTACCCCCCCTAACCTTTCAAATCGCTGTGGGAAACCTCAGAACACATCTAAAACTGTATGCAGAGGAGGGGGATGTCAAATGAAGTAATTAGTCTCACCATCCCAGCTCTCCAACAAATTGCATATTCACACAAGCAACTCATCAGATTCATTCATGTGAAATCTCAACTGTAGAAGTTCAATGACGCAGTCGACCTCTGCAGAAAATTATGTACATGTTGATTTTGAGGTTCAAATTCTCTCTCTCTCTCTCTCGTCTAGACTCCCCACATCCCAAAACCAACCCAAAAAACACGTCTACACCTTGCACTTGATGATTCAAGCTTTCCATCAAGACTTTTGAATTGAGAGTGAAAGGACTACTGACAAGGAAAGAAAAGAGAAAAAAGCTGGAATCAGGTTGCAAATGCCAAAAGCTAGACATTTTGTCATTAATCACCCCTCAATCCCTAGTTGCATACATTTCTCTACGGCAAGATTTTCATGCATTTTTATCTTATATCTAACTAAATAAATATAACCTTAAGTTCTAAATTTGTGTATATACTGTGCCTAATTTTAAGAAATGAATCAAACTATCATGAAAGCAGAAGTTGCAGAACGTCTTGAGAAACAATGCGAAATATATATATATATACTAAAAATATTAATTTAATTTCCTCCCTCATGCTTTCCCTTCTTCTTTGTGTCACATTACAGCCTCTAGGAGGAAGTTTAAGGTCATTCTTTAAGGTAGATAGGTAGAGGAATGGGTTACCAGCCATATTGAGGTGATCATTCTTCCGTCAAGCTTTTTCAGCACAAAAGAATTCTGGTCACAATAACATGCAAATTTGCTGAAACCCATCATCAGTTAAAATTCAGACCGTTATGATAATTCAGATTTCAGGGGCGGAAGAATATCTTATTTTAGCTTGGAAGGAAATTTTAATGATAATAGCCTATTATTAATAGGTTAATCACAGGATGCATTATATTCTTAATCTGTTGATTCTGTTTCTTATCTCTATGGTATCAGAAGATTTTCTATCACAATGAATGCAAAAGGTTCTATACGATTTGTACCTGGTTCCTGAAACGAATACAAAACATGTGGCTCCAGGAATCCATTTTATTCCAAGTCTCCAAATTTACAAGACAGATCCTCACAGTGGGTACAGAGCATCATCTAGTGATAAGTGCCAAACCAACAGCTATGATGATAAGAGTGGAGGGAAGTCCAAACTTGAGGTGACTCCAAAATGAGAGATTGTAGCCAAAATGCTGAGCACGACGAGCCTGCTCACAGACAATCAAGTTGGCAGCCGATCCCAAGAGCGAAAAATTTCCAGCTACAGTGCTGACCCAAGCTAAAAGGAGCCATGCTTTCTTCTCATCAGCAGGAGATATTGCAGCCGCTGATGCTGCCACCCGTGCTCCAAGCAGCAGAACTGAGACCAAGAAACAAATGACAAGTTCTAGGAGGTACAAGATTCAACTGCAGTAGCATTTTAGCACAAAGATTGTCTGTTGAAAATAGGAAGAATGGCAAATTACCCAAGCCCCAAAGAGAAGGGAGGAAGGGGGGTTTGAAATTGATGGAATTTCGCATTCATGATATCCAGGATAAAATGATGGAATTTTCGTAGTCATGATACCCGGGATAAACAGTTTTGCTACCGTACAGGAAATAAAGATTATTGCTGAGTTAAAATAAACTTTCCTAGTCAAATGGTGAAAGTTGCAAAATTGTATATTCAACAGATGAGCCCAACACAACTGTGGACAACTTAAAAACCACTATAAGCAAGAACATCTATAGCATCAAATCAAAATTATGAAGCAATAGCTGATGATCTCCAAATCTTTAAAGCACCTCAAAATCCTCATTTACTTGTCCTGTTAGATAAAGTAACATCATGGTCATGATACTGAAATTCTGAAGATTTGATTCTCTAGCTATGCAATTGGCTATTTGTTTAACTTGTGCAACTCTTGAATCAACAATTTACCTTGTTGCTCAATTATGCATTTGATGACAGGTTTCTTTATCTGGGATACTATCATCATTCAAGTGTCTTTTGAATTCAAAGACGTTTTCACCTTCCAATAAGACTACAGGCTCTCTGACATGAAGATGTTGGTTAACAAGCATATGCAAGTTGAAGATTTCAGCCTTTATGAATAGAATGTGCTCCAGGATAATGTAAGCTCATGGATGGGGTTTGACAGAAAAGACCCAAGTCAAGTAAGGAAGAAAGGATCTTAAACTTCTAAAAAATCAGATCTAAGGACCACAAACAAATTGAAAGGTCAGTATAAGCAGAATAATGAAACAATCTTTCTGCCTTTAATTTCATTTCTTATAGCAGTAGAATGAACTTTGAACTTAGCAGTATAGGCCTTAACCAATATCTATAGATTAGCTTCCAACCACATCAGGAAGAAAGAATTCAAAGATGGCCAAGAAAAGGAAGCTTTAATTACTATGAACAGAATACTCTTTCTTGTTCTTGGTTTTTGGACCTTAAAATACATGTCAACTAGCTAAACGATGAATCAGCAACGGAAGGGTTATGGATGAGGCGAACAAAAAGTTATGATGTTTTGTTACCTGTGGGCACATTTGAAGCCAAATTTGATAGGAGAAGTATGACAATGGCAAGAATTGCTATACCACCAAGGTGATTGATCTGAGCATGAGGCTCCATAAAATCCCACAATGCACTGGGGATTCCCGTTTTGTTAAACCCTTCGACTGTGATGAACATTCCACAAAAGAATATCAAGAGCGAGTAGGACACCTGGATAATGAAGAAGAGAATATTAACAAACCTGTTGTGGTCAAACAGATGAAATGTTTAACACTCCTGATGACACTAGCAAATTTTACCTTTTCTAAACATGGCCGAGCATCCTTAAAGTCAAGAACAACAAGCACAAGTGCTGCTGTAATCGCTGTCCATGACATGTTCAAACCTACTAGCAATGATATTAGCATTCCAACGGTAACAAGATAAACACAAATCTTCCACAGTGCTCTTTTCCATTTTTCTTTCTTTTCTTCACACGATATAAAGTTGCCATTTTGAAATTCATTCGGGGATGACACTCTTTTCGAAGATGCAGTTTCCTTCCTTCTCAGTGAAAATTCATCACTAGCCACCTCTTTTGGAGAAGTTGAGTTCCCCACAGACTCAGACTCCTCGCTTGAGACTTTTTGGATTTCACTTTCACTTGCATATGCCCGGCTTCTAAGTGTCTCACCATGAAGTGTGGAGCTCCATTCTTGAGAACTTAAGGGCGTAAGATGTGACATCGTTGCTGGCGAAAAACGGTGGGAAATCACATCTTCTTCAGCAACCACTTCCACAGCAGGGTCTTCTTCATCCTTGTGAACCAATAACAATCTCCAATACAGACAGAGCAGGATCACAGCATTGACAAAAACTCCCACTAGCATTGAGGGAAGTATTCCAAGTAAAAAGTCCCCAAACGGAATCCCACTCTGGACTGCTATAACTAAGTTCTGAGGATTCCCAATTGGAGTTGCAGAAGACCCAATGTTTGCACTTGAGGCTAGGGCTAATAGGAATGGATGAGGTGGAAGGTTGTGTTGCCTTGCAATTTTCAAAACAAATTCGGTCAAAACGACGCAAGATGTATCATTAGTGAAAAGGGCACTTGAAATTGCAGAAAAGAAACAGATTCGACAAAGCAAGTCCTTGGCTCCCATACTTTTCCAGGCAAGCAACTTGCCCAAATACTTAAACATGTCTGCTTTTTCAAGATAGACACTAACTACCATTGTGCCAAATAATAGGCCAAGAATTGGAAGATCAATGGCATCATACGCTTGCTCAGGAGTTATGACCTGGAAAATGACCATAAGCATGGCCCCTAGAAGAGACCCTGCAGTCCTACCAATAGGAAGGAATGGAACAGCAGGGAAAACCGCCAAAACCCAGAAAAAAGCAAATGCAATTGAGCCAAGAACCACCTTAACTGTAGCAGCCATAGCCATGTCGTACAACTTAATCGTATTACACAAAATCTGTTACCACATAATAAATCTGCAGAAAATTAGCAAGAATAGCAGCCTTTCCAAAGATTTTCCTCAGCAAAAGAAATCGTCCGCGGAAGAAAATTCACTGGCATTTTTAAAATGTTCTTTTCTCAAGTTGATAGCCTTGGACCCTGATCCCAAAGGAAAAATCACTGAAAAGAAAGAAGAAACTACGTCAACGGAGACCATAACAGCACCTCTTATTACCGCACACAAATGACTTGGAGTTAATCAGATCTAAGAAGAAGTAAACAAGATACTAATTTTAACAGGAAGTTAAGTTGAAAACAACTTTCTATAAAATGGCAAAGACAACAGAAGTTCTCTAATAATCATATCCTGTGTACTACAATTCAAGAAAAACAAAACCCAGTCGCAGAACGAACTAATGGAACTTACCTGAACTGGAAAAAGCTACTGGTACTTTGACAAAAGGGTCTTTGCTGCGTCTTTCAGCGTAGCTTTTAGTGTCTGCTCACGGTTTCTTGGTGGCCACTGGATGGGTTTACTTACCAACCTTTTAAAACGCAATTTAGAGCGTTGCATCTCAGCATATGTGGAGGCAAATCTGCAGGAGCTGGCCAGATTTTCAAGACACGTCATGCCCACATGCTTAATCATCATCGCTTCGTCACCACCTTCTCTGTTTTTTTTTTTTCTTTATTTTTATTTTGAAAACTGTTCTATCGATTTGTTTATGCTAGTTACTGTAGAATCATTGCAATACTTGTATGCCATTTACTGCTGGAGGAAATAACGACAATAATTCTATCTTCTTTCTTTTTTCTCCTCTCGTTTTTTTTTTGTTTTAATGTTTGGCCGGTTCTAATCTATCTTCTTTCTTTTTCTCCACTCGTTTTTTGTTTTAAATGTTTGGTTTGAGGACCGTAGACTTCCCATCTATCTGCCATTCTCCCTCCTTTTACCCAATTAATAACGAAAATGCAACCAAAAATTATTCAACTTTTACATTATTATTTTGAGACTATTTTTTTTTTCACTCTACACATTTTGGACAATTCCAACTATTATTAAAAGAGTGTCATTGCTTAGATATGATATTAAGACGCAAGTTTCGAGTAATAAACTAGTGATAATTATTGAACGGCCTCAATTATAATGTAGAATCAATTCCGTTTATGATGATGGACAATAATCTCCAAGAGTCATTTCTGTTAATTCTCAACCCACACGCAAACTAATTACTATTCATAGGCTTGATTGACTCCTTGAGGGAGTTCTTTTGTTTAATGCGTGGTTGTCGGGGATTAGAGCAGGGGTACTATATTTGTTTCCACGCAAATTCTTTGTTTTAAAGGAAAAAAACAGATGTTTCTTCGAGATTTAGTTGATGCCAGAATTATTATCATACCACTTGTCATTTTCTGATGGCCAAAGCCTACTACATCTTGAATTATTATCGTTTTGAACCTTTGTGCTGTGTCGGGGTCAATTACGCAAGAGCTGGAATTTGGACGCCGATGCTTCTTTCGGTTCAGGCGCCATCTCTCAAACCCCGCAAATTATATCTTTAGTCAACTCTTGAATTTCTGCAGATGGAGTCCCCAAATGAGCCCTCATGTTTGATATATAGTACATCTACCAAATTAATCAACCAAATGCAAAGCTGAAAGCACAGATAGGAGCACGCGTCAGGCAAATATACCTGGTTCTTCAAATCTTACTTTTCTAATTTAGAACTGGTACACAATTTTGAAAACCTGGTTTGTACATAATTGGACATGCAGAATAGTCATTTGATGTAGAAAATCGAAGATTGAGGTCCAAGAATAGATGGGAGGACATCTACAGACCAAAGGGGAAGATGAAAAGAAGTGGGACAAACGTTCATACTCATAAAACAAATACAGTTTAATAACATGAATTTAGAATATCTGTTGGTGGATAAAACTTACAGTCTACACTTAGCGAAAACAACACTATAAATAAAGAATATCAGATGATACTCACTATATCACTACAAACCATTTTTCTTCCTCTCTGGGATCAATCTACTGCATTTACGGCAAAGCTATGCAGTTCGTGCTATACTTAGCAAACACATGGCGTAAAATCTCAATCTCCAAAACTGCTTTCATGGATGCACCAGCGTGGGCGTAAAGTTTTGTAGATTGATTTCAATCCTTGCGTTGAGCCAAAAGAAATCATTTTCTGATTCTTGTGTATGTTTGGCATTAGCTGACACCTGGTTGAATCATCGGGAAGAAAGTCCACTTAGTCTGGGAACCCAGTTCTTTCATGGCAACCTTTTCATTCGTCCACCACTCACAGTCAATAGTTGACTTATCCGGGATTTCTTGCTTTGTGTTGTCAAAATTGAAATCTTTGCTTGAACCAAGTGAAAAGGTACGATGCTTTATAAGGCACTGCTTCCCTTCACCTTCCAAGGCTTTCCCCGTGATCTCATCAATTGTGTCCCCAGTACAATCTTGACAGAAATTTTCTGATTTCTTCAATGCTGAATCACTGTCATTGGAAGTTTCCACTGCTTGATTATTTAAAGATTCCAATATGGTTTCACGTGGTATGACTGTCTCCTTCTCCACATGATTTGGAATAATGTCACCAGTCAGTTCAAAGGAAACTCTGTGATCCATGAGGTCTTCCTCATGGTGAGATCCATTATCTGAGTTTGCAAGTGATGCCACCTCAGAAATTTGGTTTTCCAGAAAATAATTATCTTGAGAAGCAGGTTCTCCACCATTAGGTGTTAAGGTTCCAGAACCCAGTCTTGAAATCCCACCATTTGGAGTCAAACTTCCTGAACCTAGCCTTGAACCCCAACCATTTGGTGTCAAAGATCCAGAACCAACCCTTGAACCCCACTTGCGCATGAAGTGTTCATAGCCAAGAAATTTGGGAGCTTCCTCAATTTGGAACTGGATGACAGGATGCTTTTCTGGGAAAGGCGAAGAAGTTCCGGAATTTGAAATTGCTGAGCCTGGTGATACGAGACGGCTGCCAGGGCTTCCAGGGCATTGATAAGGCTGAAACTCATACTGAGATAATGGGAACTTGATACTTGTCCCACTATGTCTTCGGTTGCGTGCAAAAGACGATGCCAGAAGCTGAGCAAACGGCACTTCTGGTGAAGATGGTGTTGTAAGTTGCACAGGCTCGGGAGGGGGAGTAAAACAAGCAGTAGACGGTGCAGTGGTAAATGCAGAAAATACTGGTGGTGAAACTAACTGTGTCTCATGAGCATAGGGACCAATAGCAAAATGGGAGGCTACCCCACTTGGAGAACATGTATTGACAGAGAAGGATGCAACAGAGAGAAATTTAGCAGGTGACTGGGTGGCAGAGGGAGGATCTGATTGGAGAAAAGATGCAGGGGAAGAGGGAGGGGCTATGAAGGGTATTACTATGGTTGCTGAATGGTTCAAATTATCAGGAACAGTAGTAGCAGATCCTGGAACTGTAGATTCAGGTACAAGGACAGCATGTCCAATTCGTTTGCTGTTTTTAACAGAACCAAAACACCAGTAGAAACTCCAGCAGCTTCCCCATCTTCTTTTCTGAAGTCGAATTATAGAAAAAGGACTGTGAATTATTCAATCAAGTTTCCCTATTCAGTTTTTAAAAAATCTTAATAATTTCAGTGAAGATACATTGAAAATCAGATAGAATGACTATTAACAATGCAAAAACTACCATTGAGAGAACAAGAAGCAGTAGTCAGATACTAAAACAACTCTTCTACATGGTGTCAAATAAAAGCATAGGAAGATTAAAATTCCAAACTATATCTTAACTGAAACAGCAAATGCAAAGCCATCACAATGTGCTGCATAATGCTAGCGTACTGAAAATAAATTCTCAAGCAACAACGTTTGGAAGTGAACAGGTGATCTGAAGTATAAAAGATAAAACAGTAGCCTTTAATTCAAATGCAAGACTTGGGTGAATTTATGCGTTCCAGCCATTGATGAAAACAGCAGGCATTGAGCTACTTTTTACCTTTAAAGTTTAGAAGCTAACATGAGTATGAATTTGTTCAATCACCCTCTGGCTATGTGTAGTTTTGAAAACAATCTTAACCGGATGGGTTTGGACCAATGATTGATCCAACAAATCAGCTAAGGAAGGTCATTAGGAGAGCACACAAAAGTAGTTGAAGAAGCCCAACAATGGGCAACAATATTCTGACAAACATCAACTTGAGTCTAAGACAAGAAAAAGGCATAGGTACAACGCTACAGCAAACCCCCCCCCCCCCCCCCCCCAAGTTTTTCTTTCCTCGTTTTGATGAATTTTGGGTTGGGGTTTCTGTGTGATCATTGCATTATTTGGCTCCTACAGAACTCTAATACACCAAACTAGTATAACTTTTGTAATTCATTTCAGTTCTGACGTGATCAGTTCTAGAAAGTGCAACATGTTCCAAATCAAAGAAGTTTCTAATCTCACTTATTAAAATCTTCAATCAGCTTTCCGACCTACAAGTACAAAATCAATCATTGCGAGCATATAAAATCAAACAAAAAGAGCAAAAAAGGAAAAAAAAAAAAAAAAAAAAGAAAAGCTCGAAACAAAAAACTACAGCACCCCATCCGAACTAAAAGCCATCATTAATCTTACATACACAAGACAAGAAAATCAAGAAAAACACGATTTATATAATTAGACATTGTTACACCATCAATTATGCTAACAAGTTTCAGTAATCCCCTCAGAAACGATCAAATTATGCTGGTAACTGACAAAATTTTTACACATGCCTGGACACTTGACGGCTGAACTCTACTCTCAGCAGTAACAATTGCAGTCGCTGCAGCATTTACGGTCTCCACGCTATTATGCACGTTGCTCATGCTGAATTTTCAATCTCCAAATTCTCAAAAAAATCTTTCTTTCGTTAATTCTGACGTCAAGATTCTCCGGCAAAAATCACCGCCGGCGTGTCCCATCGGAATCCAACCAGAAAAAGATCACATGAGATTGGAAGAGGACGCGGATGCAATATAAACACAAGAATACAAACCAAGAAACGGTGGCTTTATATATAAATGCAATGAACCCAATAACAATTTGGAAAAAAAGAATAGAAAAGAAAAAAGTCATCTTGGATTAATTTAACAATATTAGGTAAGTGGGCCAGTATAATAATTTTTTTTTTTTTGAATTAGTTGACACAAGGTCGACAGAGGGATAGAGGAAGGGGACCTAAACCAATTCCACAGAACCATCCCAAAAGGCAATTGCTGACTTAAGGGATAGTCCATGGGGCTTAAGTAGTCAAACTCTAACGCTCATTCTCCCGATGTGGGACTTTTTCTTTTGAATTAGTCGACACAAGGTCGACAGAGGGATAGGGGAAGGGGAACCTAAACCAATTCCACAGAACCATCCCAAAAGGCAATTGCTGACTTAAGGGATAGTCCATGGGGCTTAAGTAGTCAAACTCTAACGCTCATTCTCCCGATGTGGGACTTTTTCTTTTGAATTAGTCGACACAAGGTCGACAGAGGGATAGGGGAAGGGGAACCTAAACCAATTCCACAGAACCATCCCAAAAGTAATAATTAAACAACGATTAGTGTTATAATTACAAGAAAGGAAAGGGAGATTAGACGTTAGACCTTTTTAGTAGTGTGGATAATGTATGGGTATTGAATTGTCGAAAATGGCCCTCGAAGACAATCGAATTTAATTAGGGGTGCCATTTTTTTTTTTTTTAATTGCGGGCGGCGCACGATAGGATGGTTGTGCTATTAATGGCAAAGCAATTGCCAGGTGGGATATATGGGCTGTTCATGTTTGTTGTTTTTATGGGATGAGGGCAGGATTTTGTACGACTCAATATTTTTTTTTTTGGCAAATTTTAAATTTATAAATTTGTTCGACATAGGTTATATATCGTATTTTGATTGTTCCCGAAATAATGAAATTTTACATATTGTAGATTTATTCAGAATTGGTGTGTTATTTTGTACAAGCAATTCTTTTATAATTGTTTTTTTTTTTTAAGTAATTGGCTGGTTAGTTATGTTCATCAGTTATGGTAGGAGTGAGTAAATAATTTTACAGGGTTCACGTGACCGTCGTGATCTTGGTTGTCTTGGCTGACCGATTTGGATCCGAGGGACCATCGAAATTGGAAAAGCAGCTCAAGGTTGTCTTTATTATTATTTTTTTTAATCTGTAATTTCGTTGACTTAATCTCAGCAGATTATAAAATAACTCAAGAACTATCATCATTTCTTTCTTCACTTGTTTTTGTTTTCTTTTAACATTTTGACGATGGGATTGGAAATTTGCAATTTTCAGTTTTCAACTTTTTGTTCTTTCAAACACACCATTTTAGGATTACTTAGGGGGTGTTTGGTTTAGGGGAATCAAGGAGAGGAATGGGTATCACAATTAATGATACCCATTGTTGATGTTTGTTAAACAACTATCACTATCATTCAATGGGAATGATAGTGATTAATTGGGGTGTTAATGATTCCTCCCAAAATACTAGTCTATCAAACCCATTAACCCTTATTATTAAGGGCAAAAACACACCCATTAAAAAATATATATCTTTTGAGCTACCCACACACACTCTCTCTCTCTCTCTCTCTCTCTCTCTCTCTCTCTCTCTCTCTCTTCTTTTGATTTTGAATATTTTTTATTAGTACTTTATAAATTTTTTTATAAAAATTCTTTTTAATAATTTTTTTTACATTCAATAATTTTATAAAAAATTGTATTGAAAATCAAAGATATATAATACTCTCTATTAATATAATAAAAATGACTTTTTTTTAAGATTATCATTTCCATAAAACTCAAATTAGAGCATGACTATATTTAAAATTGAAGAAATCTTTTTAAATTTTTTTCAAATATACAAAATAAGAACTAAAAAATATGTATATCATAAATAAAAATTTTAAAATTTACTTGAAAGTCATTTCAGTACACCAAACAAATATTCTTATAATGATACCCCTTCAATATACCAAACAAATATTCTTATAATGATACCCATTTCATTATTAAACCAAACATGTTGGGGGGAATCATCAAAACCCATACTCATAGTAGGGTTAATGATACCCATAGTGATAGTGATTGAGGAATTTGAACCAAACGCCTCCTTAGTGATATTGTTCTGCAAGAATTTACTGTACCTACAGAGTCCAACATTTGGTTTGTATTCAGAAACCTTCATCGATTTGGCCACGGATTTCTTTGGTACCATTATTTAAACCTATGAAAAGTTTCCTAATATAAGTCAGAAACACTCAAATCTACCTTTTTTTTCTCGCGGCCATCAAATGTATGAATGAAGAAGAAACGTTTAAAAAAGATAGGTGAGAGCTTAATGCCAATACCTTGCTTTCCCATTTACCAGTCAACTCTTTTTCTAGTGTTTGGTATCTTGCTAAACTATTCTTTTTAGTGGAAAAGTGTTATTAGTTGTCTTTCATTATGGCAATCTCCTTGCAAAACAAAAATTAGACAAAGATCTTTGAAGTTTACAATCAAATATTTTACATGTTCACAACGAGAAGAAATTTAAGAGTTCAGCAATTGAGGTGCTGATGCCTCACAATTGTAAGGGCATAATGGACCAAAACTCCAGCATTTCCTATTTCTCCTATTTTATATTTCAGGAAAAGTAACCACAAATTTTCTTTTTGGAAGAAGCTGTTCAACTGTTACTACTATAAAACGGGGGAGCTTTTTGTCCAAGGTGTATGCACGTGTGCAGATGCACTTGTTTGATGGGTTTTTGTGCAAGATCCCTCTCGTGTGGAAGGTAGACAATGACATACACAACACAACACAACACACACTCATCTTCCAAATTCTTCTTCCCCTTTCCACCCCTTTCCCTCTTTAACACTACTTTTGCACGAGTGGTTTCCTTTCTCTGTCTACTCTACAAGTCTTCAAAGCAACGTTCATGAACATTATGGATCCCTTTTATATTCTTTTTCCGCTTTGATTGATAATGATATCACACAACTCAACACTCCTCCTGTTAGTCTTACGTTTTGGCCTCAACGATACAGTCGATATATGCGTTCGTGTTCGTGAGTTGGGGAGGGGTTGGCGTTGCCCCTGTCTCTCAAAAGCCGAGGTGCAAGTGAAAGCAAAAGCTGTTCCTTTTTATCATCTGACCTCCCCTTTTAAACTAACTTTCTACATGGCTTTCATGAGCCTTTCAACTTTTTTTAACTTCTTCCTTTTTTTTATGCCATCTTTTTCACTTAATGATTGAACGAACACCTATTATTTTAAACTATTGTATCATTCACTAAACTCCAGATTAGTTTCTTCAGGAGAAAAAGGAAGTCAAAACTTTAGTACTTTACAAAACAAAATTAACAAAACATTAGTAATTTGTAGTAGCTTTTTTTTTACAGGTTTTGCCTGCTTGACCATCGAGTCCCACAAAGACGTGCCACAATTTGGATATTTCAGAAACGGACCATCTCAACTGGGGTGGCTAGGTATGGTAATGGCCCTACTAGCCAAAAGACTATCCAGCATACCACATGTTGGAGTGGGTGGTGGTTGGTCTATAATTAAAATGGCACATTTCTTTTTTCATTTATTCTTCTTATTTTCCAAAGAAGAACCAATGAGAACTACACACCTTAACGTGGCTTTTTATTTTTTATTTTTTATTTGTTTGGTGTGTTTGTTCAGGGAGTGGGGAGGGAAGACAGCTAGCATTCGATGTTTCCATATGCATTTCACATAATTTATTGCTTCTCCGGAAGATAATAAATTATCTCCCAAATTTCTTGATCTTCCAATGAACAGTGCTTGTCTACTAATGTCAAATGCGACATCATCAAAATAGATATGAGGATTTGTCTCTTAATCTTTTATTTAATACTCTCTTTTGTATTTCTTAACTCTGTCTCTTTGTTGACTTTATAAACGTCTTTTACCTATTAACCTCTGCCGTTCCAATCCGGGATGTGTCTTTTTAGATAACCAAAGCAATAGAAAGACAAACCATACAATTTACCTTGAAAATTTAGAAGATTTCCTATTCTTTCAGTAAATAAATGAACAAAAATAAACAAAACGAAGTTGAGTATGATGGTGCTTTGTAGGAAAGGAATGGCCTTTGTCGAATTGTTTGTGTGGCTATGTTGTTCAGTGTGGGCCACACAAACAATTCGACAATGGCCCAATTATCTTTGGGCCAATTGGGGATGTTGCTTCAGTGTAAAAGCCCATTTGTGCCATTTCAAACATACGATGTCCATGATTCCTTCAAACAACCCCAGAAAAGACTCCCCTCCCGGTTGGGGTTACACAAGAATGCCATATATTATTCAGATGGACAATTTTACGACTAAAAAGCAGCTCAAAAGGCCCACTAATACTAGCTATCTGGAAATGCACTTCCGGCCCAACCGGGCAAAACAACATTTTAGAAAAACGAAAAACTAAAAAAATAAGGAAAAATATCTTATAAAGGCAGTGGAAGTCATGTAATGAATAAAGAGGGCAAAACTTTCGCGTAATTCTTATAAACGGCATTACTAACGCATACTTGAATATAAGAATTTTTTAATTAATATTAAAATAGAATGACAGTTTATTTATCTTTCTAAAGTAAAGAAATAGATTTTTCTAAAATTCTATTTTCGTCAATTTCAAAAAATCGATTTCATTTTGATTTTGATTGGAATTATTCATTAGAAAATAAGTCCATCTTTATAAAATCACCACTTTCGTAATTTTGTGCCCAAACTTTTGAGCTAAAATTAAGAAGAAATTGATTTTATAACTTCATGAATATGAATACAAATGCCAATATACTTTTTTTATATTAAAAACCCTAATATTTAAAAATTTTCAAAAAATTGATTTTATTTTGATTTTGGTTACAATCGGCTTGTTAAAAAGTGTCCATTTAAAAAAATCATCTCATTCATAATTTTTGTTCGAGTTTAGATCAAAATTTAGAAAAATTTAATTTTACTATTTTGAGATGATGAATCAAAATGCCAATAAAATGATAATATTTAAAAAATTTCAAAAAAATTGATTTTATTTTGATTTTGGTTCTAATTTTAGAAAAAAATTTCAAAAAACTTGGGCAAAAATACATTTTTGCCTGAGTTTAGATCAAAATATAGAAGAAATTAATTTTACTATTTTGAGATGATGAATAAAAATGTCAATATAATTTTTTCTTTTTGATTAAAAACTCTAATATCTATAATTTTTGACAAAATTTATTTTATTTTGATTTTAATGAGATTTGATAGTCAAAAAATACCCACTTTCAAAAAAATCGTCCCCTTCATAATTTTGTACTTGAACACTTTGAATTAAAAATTAAAAAAAAATAATTTCACTACTATGAGACCACAAATTATAATACCAATTTTTATAAAAAACATTGATATTTAGGTAAATAACCCAATTATATAATTTTAAAAAATATTATATTTTTGTAAATAAAATTATATATTTTTAGTAATAACGCCCGTTCAAGGCATTATATAAAAATTTTGCCATCCTTATACATTACTAACCCTTATAATAAATTTTCCCAAAAAACAAAAGAAAATGTCTCAGCTGTGAAGCCCTCTTTTTGCCCTTTCAAAGATATATATATTTTTTCGTTATTTTGGTCTCAGATTTCCGAGCTGAAACACAGCGGTATGATTAGTTGAGCAATCCCAGTCCGACATCACAACTACGGCCGCAAATGGCTTCTGCAATCTTTACTTCTACTTCTTCATCCTTTTTTCTCGCATCACTATCTGCCTCATCGTCCACAGTTAGGAGAAGCAACATTCTCTGGAGCCTTTCAACTTCTTCAGTTTCAGTAGGCCAAGTCTCAGACTTTAAATTCTCTAAGTGGATTCCTCAACTGGGTCTCTGCAAATTTCCTCACTGGAACGGTCTCAAGCATCTAGGGATCTCATCCTCACAACACCTCATAAAACCAGGTTCTTTATTGTCGTCATGGTTCGAGGAATTTCTCCGACTTGTGAATAAAATTGTCTATTTTATGTAATAGCACAGAGCCAAAGTTTGTATTTTTGTTTTTCAGTTTTTGGTTAACGTAGTTACCACACCTAAATATGATAACAAGAATTGTTTTTTCTAAGTGTTTATTGTTGACAATGGTTGTGTGTTTTTTTGTTTTCAAATTATGCTTTATGAAGAACTTTTTTTTTTTTTTTTTCAGAAAGGAAGGCGAAACGTAAAGGTAAAGGTGTTTTTGCGTCTCTTTTTGGGGTTGGGGCTCCTGAGGCTTTGGTGATTGGTGTGGTGGCTTTGTTGGTTTTTGGTCCCAAAGGCCTTGCTGAGGTGAGAGTTCTTTTGCCCATTGTTAACAATTCCAGATTTAGTTTATCTTGTCCTCGGGAGTTTATTTGCGATATCTATGCTTAAGGGTCCCATTTTAGAATAACGTGTTTTGAGAAAAGAAATATGGGTTTGAATAGGTTTCTGAATTAGTAAAAGAGGAAGTAATGGAGATTTGGAAGGCTGATAATTTGAGGGCAAATAGTTCAAAATGATTCTCCAGCTGATTTTTTGGATGTTGTATCTGGATAATTTTGAAAACCTATTCTTGATTATGCATAAGTTGCTTTTGATAATCGATACAGGCTTATTACAAACAGGGAAAAAATTCCTTTTCCTAATAAACTGCTAGAGAATTAGTGCTAAATGTTTGAATGTTCCTTTAGCTGAGGATGGAGGGCCTTTTTCTTTTAGGGCTGGCTGGAGGGATGCGTGGGTATTGGATAGTTTTGCTTCATCTCCTTGGTGGACGCCAAGGACATTTAAGAGATTATTTCAAGTGAAAATTTGGTATTCCTACCTTTCTGCTATCGGGTGCAGCAACAACATACTGTAAGCTATGTAGAAAACTATCCAACTCCAGTATTTCATGGGAGGCTTTGATGGCAGGTTGCTCGTAGCCTGGGAAAAACTTTACGGGAATTTCAACCCACAATCAGGGAGCTTCAGGTAACAGGAATCTTATGGGAGATGCTTTTTGTGTCACTTTTGGGGTATGTCCTAATTGCTGCCATTGCTTTGTTGTTCTCTGTAGGAAGTTTCAAGGGAATTCAAAAGCACGCTTGAGCGAGAAATTGGTCTTGACGAAGTTCAAACTTCAAGCCAGAATACGTTCTCTAATTCAACCAAGACTACCTCAAGCCCTGTAGTAGGTGCAGGCTCTGAGGCTTCTCAGACAGAGATGGATCCTAGTGAGTTGTTTAATTTTTTCGCAAAATTCAGAATCGTTTGTTATTGCAAGGAGTCTTAGCCATCACTTTTTTTTTAGATTCTGTCCTATGACTTGTGTGTTCTCAAGGTGAAAAGTATTTTAGGCTGCAATAACGTATGCAGGTGTGAAATATTCTTTTTAGGCTGTAATAATGTCTGCTCCTGGAGATTTTAACATAATGCTAGAAATACTATGTCGTTAATGTGGATATGCTGGGAAAAAATTAGAATATTTTAGAGCTTGAAATTGCCAAATCTCTGGAAAATTATTTGCATTGAGAAACTATTCTTTGAAATTTGGACTTCCTAAATACTATTAGAACTACTGTAGCTGGTATTAATTTTGGAATTTATTATCTACACTCAGAAAGGTAAACTTTTAGGGGGAGCAAATTTAAATAGCAAAATCTCTGTATTGCCTTGGTTATCCATTGAAATGTAGGAGCCAATAATATCTAGATTTAGATCCATATAGTATGGTTGGTTTTTGCTCTAAAATGAAAAGCAGAATTTTTTCCACCTGGCTTGATGATCCTTCTTCATGTCTACCTTTTAATTTTTTCCTCGATTAGTACATTTTTGCCATGAAATCTCTTATTTACCATGCTTCCAAGTTCTTTAGGCTCATAATTTGTGTTGTTTCATGAATGTATGTTCTGACCATGCTTGTAATTCCTATCCCCAAGCTTGTGAATTTTATCTTTCTTTTCCTGAATGTATGATCATGCATGAAGATGGTACCCTATCCTCCAGCAAGGCATACTCGAGTGAAGAATTCTTAAAGATAACTGAGGAACAGCTAAGAGCAGCTGCAGCAAAGCAACAGGGAGAGAGCACATCTCCTGGTGAAAATCAGCTGGAAATTCAAAGCCCAGTTGCTGAGCAACAAATAGACGTGACATCTTCTGGTGGAAGTCAGACTGAAGTCGGAACTGACCATCAAGGTTAGTAAACATGTTAAAAGTTATTTATCAAGTATAATGACGGAGCCAACTCCTATAACCACCCAGCCCTGTAGTCTCTGATTTTCACTTTTGCAACAGTGGTGTCAGATGGTCCTCAAGAAGCTACTTCAGCCGTTCCTTCTCCTGGGAAGCCTGTAGGGGATACGTAAGACTAGCCAACTGCAATTTTGTTGGTTAGCTTAGTTAATAGACACCCCCTCCCCCTTCTCTTTCTCTCTTCTTTGGTTGCTTTTCGTCAATTGAATGTGTTAGTTTATGATGTTGTCATTTCATTTGCCGCTCTGATTAGTTTATCCGATTCTCTTTCTTCTTCTTAAACCCACTCCCGCAGCCCCAACCCCAACCCCAACCCCGGCTGTCATTGAATACCTCCTTTGCCACTCTCATTCAAGTAGTGGAGGATATATATTTCCTTGTATTAACTTACACGTCTTAAGTTCTTGACTTTTAATTGTCTCGGTGATCTATAAGAGAAACTGCATGAAGAGTTTTCTTATATAACCCTTCTGCAAATTGAATCGTGAAGAGGGCTCAGAAAAATCCAGTACAAATAGATTACACTTAAAAAGTCGAAAGCATTGCCATACATCTCAAACAAACTGAAACGGACAAAGCTTAATCAAAGATCTTGCATACAATTTTATCTTCAAGAAACTTCTATTCCAAGTTTCTTGTACTAAGCTTCTAAGAGGAACTCCTTGTCCTTCTCCAATCTCTCCAGGGCATTTGCCTCCAAGCTGATCTCCACATCAATGCTCCTACCTCCACTCTTGCCTGGATACAGATAAACCATCCCATCAAACCTGTTGTTACATCCGCTCCTCACAGTTTCAGGGCTTCCGAACCCAAAGTTCACGTCGTAAACCTTAAATCGAGGCGAGCTTCCGACAGCCACGCAGTTCACTCCAGCATCTTTGAACTCAAATATCTTAGGGTTGCTCTCCCATTCTTTGTTGCGTTCATCAATGGCCCTAGAGTTATGCATGTCGATGGCTTTCTGTATTAAACCAGCCCCAAACTCAGGTGGATTTGCCAGCAACAGCCCGGCTGCGGTCACAGTGAAAA
Organism: Mitragyna speciosa; assembly: GCA_024721245.1. Lineage (NCBI taxonomy): Eukaryota > Viridiplantae > Streptophyta > Magnoliopsida > Gentianales > Rubiaceae > Mitragyna > Mitragyna speciosa. The sequence continues at coordinate 7,438 of JAMWEH010000084.1, read as the reverse complement.
TGGCCTGAATGAGGTTGCCAAAGTAGCTCTCAGGCATCGGAGGGTCGACCCTCTTCCGGCAGTCTGCAAAGACGGTGAAGACAGTGTAGTCCTCAGGCTTGAGTTGGCGAGCACGTGTGACTGCATGCCAGACGTGTGTGGAAAGGGATTGGAATGTTGAGAATGGTTTTGAGCCGTCGGATGGCTTGGAATTGACTTCGGCCTTGATCTGGTCGATTGCTGACTCCGAAAACTTGAAGACTTTGTCTCGGATTTGTGGGCCTGGCTTAACGTTGGCGTCACCGTTGGGTGCTGATTTGGCATGCTCGGGTGCGTCGGCTGGCTTGGAGAGGTCGAGCTTAACTTTGGTGTTACGGGCCTTGGTGCGGTCGAGGAAGGGTGGGACAGAGATGGAGTTGGATCCACTGCAAATCTGGGCCCAGGAGGTCATGAAATGCCATGTGGAAGTACCATCAAGTACTGCATGATTGAAAGCGCAACCCATAGATAGCCCGTCCTTTAGCTTGGTCAGCTGTGACAGATTAAATTATACCACAAATAAATGAGAGCACGTAGTGGTTTCATGAACAAAACAACCATTCATGCTACTACCAAACGGAGTTACATCATATTCTAAGTTTCGTTTTAGCGGAATGTCTTATTTTTAAGATTTAAATATCAAAATACCGAAGCTCGCCTGTTTGAAAGAAGATGTTAAAAAGTGATCGCTACAATTAGATTTAAGAACCAATTTGAAGTATATAACACCGAAAATATGTGAAAGTGAAGGCTATCTGTCAAGAATAAGACATACACGGTGTAGAAACAAGTGAAAGTGGCAGTCATAATTTTGTGAAAACATTATTGTTGAGAACCATGAATTATCCCATTGAACATTCCGTTTTGGCTTTAAAAGAAAAAAACAACTTTAACCAAATCTCAGGAGATCGTCTCAAGGGTGTTTCTTTTATAACCCAAAGTGTTGATATTATTTCCTTACAAATGAATCAAGGGTTAATGTAACAAGCCTAATTTAAAAGTTATTTGAGACAGAACAGAATAGTGTTCAAACAATAGGTAGAAAAATGGTAACTTTACCTGCACGGACAAAAGTGGGCGGTGAAGCCCCTCCAAGTTGAGGACATTGTTGTAAGGCAACAATTCCTTAAACTTGAGGAAGCCCTCTTCGTCAGTCAGATCAGCCACCGCAATTTCCCGGGATTCCGCCACAGCCACCTCCACACCATTCATATCATCATCATACTCCACCCTGAATACTCCCTCTTCATCTTTCCCCAACTTTCCAGCCATTTGGTAAAAGTCCTCCAACACCACGCTCAAGCTTTCTTTCAAATCTTCCACTGCTTTCTCAAATTCAGCAACCCCCTTGTAGATCAGCAGCTTTTGGTTGTAGTAGAAGGCTAAGTACGGGAGATCAAATGTGACCAACTGACACTCTTTTCTTCCTACTGCCTTTCTAGGCTTCACATTGGTTGTGCTGAGGACTTTCACCTTTCCCACCGGATCTTGTTGCTTTGGGACGCCACCTGCCATTCTTGGTGATTGGTTCTTGGCTAAGAAAACCTGAAAGAGATGAATGAAATAAGCGAAGGTAGCATAATTTTTATAGATAAACTTGGACAGACTTATGGTTGGGATGATGCATTTATGACTTTGCCGAGTGCGGTTGCGAGCCATTAATTGTTCTCCCTCTTTTTCACCTTTCGGTGAAAGTTGAGGGAGGGAATGCTCTCCCCCAGTTTTCTCTATTTCTTGAAAGTAATTAACATGCCTAGCTGGGAAGGGATATGATACCCCTGCTCTACTCTCTCTCATTAATCACCATGCAAATCATTCCACCAAATAATCCTGCTGATATTTGGAAGAAGACGAAACAGGTTTATTAGCCATATAAACCTGATCCCACTCTTCTTTTTTCCAATTTTGTTCGTTACTACACTTGCTTTTTTCTTTTTTTCTTAGGGAAAAAGCTAGAAGAAATTGATTTGTACATAAAAGGAAATTAAATTGGATACAAGGATAATCTTGTGCTAGCGTTGAAAATTGCCAGAGTTATCAAACTATTTGTTTTCTTTTTACTTTTAAGTTTCCATTTAATACATTAAGGGCCAAAAAAATTGCTTTCTTTCTTCTTTTTTGGTAATACTATAGAAAATTTGAGCGAGTGAGAGTTGATATTAATTTGTCATTCCATAATGGTTACTTCGAATTTACAACAAAATGAAAGACACGAGCCCTACACGTAAAAACCCACTTGGCTTGGCAGCTTAAACTGCAGACAGTGAGAACATAATGGTGGTTATTTCCATCAAATTAATTGTTAACCTCATCCTGATTCCTGTCTTTTCTCAATCTTAGCTTCATAACTTACTTTCCTAGCGGTAGAGACATTTGCGTCTTGCATTGTTTTAGATGTCATTGTTTTCAAAGGTTTTTAATGCTTTAAAAAAATGCAACGTTTTGGACCAACAAGATTGTTGGCCATTTATGGACATACCAGTGCGCAGTAATTTACAATCAAAAGATTGTTATTTTAAAAAAAAAAAAAAAAAGAGAGATTGTTATATTGCCACTTGGCAATCCACTAGACTTTATTTGCTAGATATAGAAAGTTACTAGCAATTTATCATATTTCTTAAATTTTGTCGGCACGACAGATGTATATCCCATGATAGAATAATCAGGATGCTAAATTACTAACCAATAAAAATTTTCGGTTTTGTTAAGAAAAAATGGCAGTCCTCTTGATACTTGACCTGTTGACCATAGAGAAATATGGCTTTTTTTTTGTTCTGAAAGTTTAATATACAGATGGGCAGATGCAGAACGCATAAATGTTCTTATAACAAATAACCGCTATGGCACCGCCAAGCCTTTGATCAGATAGCTGTAGAAATTTAAGGAGGAGATATGTGAGGACACAGGAAAACAAGCTGGTTACTGGTTAAGGTCACATTCATCACCAAATTATAAACTCAGGCTCACTTTCTCATGAAGTACCAATCATCTTCAATGATACTTTAATACTACTCCCACTACATCTAACTTCTCGTTAAGGTAAATATGTGAAAAGGAAATAATATTTGTTCCTCAATTTCGCAGAATGGTAAATATGTGAAAATGAAATAAGTATATATATCAATGTTAAAAATATTTGAAATATAAATATATTCATGTTTTATGGGGAGAATTATTTAGTTAATGAATTAGAAACCACAGAGGTCGAAGTGGAGTGACCTGGATCCAGAATTTCTTTCAATACGAGATTTCTGGCTCTGTTAATGGTCATGAAACACAAGTACAAATGCTCCTCTAACTCGTCTAGCTGATCGGTGAAGCTCATGCTATTCATTTTCAGCTGGCGTGCCACTTCTCCGCCGCTGGCTTGAAACCGATCGTCTCCTCTATCTAGCCAGAACCGGACCATGCCATGCATGTGCTCCAGCTCATCGCTTAGCCGACCCACCAGCCGACTTATAGTGTCCAAGTCCCTCATCAATATGTAAGTCCCCTTTGCGGCTGCATCCAGCTGAGCTGACCATCTAGCCAGCTTCTTTGAGGTAAGCGAGCTCCACTGAAGTTGCTATCACGCATGGGGTTGCCACTAGCAAGGCTAAAGCATGAGCTGTTATAATTATTGTCAAGGAAGCCGTCAGTACCACAAGAAAAACGGCTGAGCCGTGTTTAAGTTTCGTTATAAGATGGAATTTAGCTTTAGCTTTGTCACGGCTCCACTCAAGCCGTTTAAGTAATTCGGAGCAAGTAGTTTGGACAGTTTGGATCTTATTGGGAGACGAATCGGATGGTACAAATGGGTTACAATAACTGGAATATTCTTGTAATCGGGTCAGTGAAACGGGTAGACTATTTACCGGAGGGATTTGAACAATTTGGAGGGAGTCAAGTGTAGTTTTCAAGGATTTGTACTTAATACGTGTGTGATCAACATCTCTAAGCAAATGGCTACACAAGAAAGACGCATTAGCCGTTTCCAAGAAATAGTCGGATAAGAGAGCATGGTATTCCGGGTGGGTTTGGGTCAAAGCCAGAACCCGGTTGACAGTGGGTTGATCAGGATCCAGAAGATGGTCCACAAAGAGCCGGTAAGATGAGAGCCGATCGGCTGTGGTTGACCCCACAGCGGCTCGAGGCACAGAGTTCCCTTTGCTTAGTGCCAGAACTTGTTCCCAAAACTCATTGTATGACTCGGTCCGGAATGCATTAGCATACTCCTCTCGGAGGTCCAACTCCAAATGGTTTGGATCTTCAATTCCATTCGCTGCAAATTAAATGAACAAATAATTAACTCCGCAAGTGTTCGTGTTATAAACCTTTATAAGAATTGAAAGGAATATCCATTTTTTTTATAACAGTTTTCCGGTCGAGGTTTATTAGATATGACAGAGAAAAAAATACATTTGGTTTTAGACTAAGATAAAAATTCTTTAATAGCTTTTGAGCATGACAAGTGGTACCTAAGTACGAAATCATAACAGACAAACAAAGCAATTAGTCTCATTTCCTAGACCTAGATAAGGTTGGCCCCGTATTAGTAGATTTTTAAGTAGTCCCGTTACATATCCAAGGTTTCTTGATGTAATTTACTGGGCAAAATTTTTCTGTCCTATTCCTAGCTCACCCCTTGGCTAAAAAAAATATTAATGCCCTTAAATTTCTTAGAGGTAGACTGTCCTATAAATTTGGTTCCATTCCACCAACCCTTCGTGCCACTCAACTAAAGATATTCCAGCAGCAGATTGAGAGGTGGTATTAGGTAAGAGGGGTTTGGATTTGAAAATCGGAATCAATCCCATAGTTGTTATTTGGTAAGAGAGGTTTGGGTTTGGGAATCGAAATCAAACCCTTAATTGGTAGCTTTTGTGAAACTCAACCAAATTAGGGAGTTTTGGCCAAAACCCATAAATGATTCCGGACATTCGCATGGATCATCCGGACGTCCGCATGGACTATTTGGACGTCTGGAATATGATATGGATATTGTCCATATAAATTCCACATGTTTCAGGAATACATCCGCATGGTCCATGCAGACGTTCTAATGACTTTCCAATATGATTTTGATTTTCAGCAAACCAAACAGCAATTATAGTAATTATACCTATTTCGAGTATTGAACTAAACACATGTATCAGAATCAATGGTTTCATTCCCAATCCAATGATTTCGATTCTGATTTCAAAGTTCAAACTAACGCCACCTGAGTTGGTTGCCGGGTGGGTTGGCATTTTGAATTCTGCTTGCTTGTAGCAGATGATAAAGGCTTCGTGATGTCTTTATCTTCTGGGCCCCCAACAATCGCTGGCCTCATAAAGGCTTGGACCACTAACCCCCCAGGAATGAAATCCACTTCAAATGAGACCAGTCGGGACAATGTTTAATTTTGACATGCTCAAGTTAAGACAGAAGGAAAGGTACAATCCTTGATCTATTTCTCATTCATTTGTATGAAGTGGGACATTTTAATTACCTAAGAACCACATGCAATATTTGTGTCAACCACTAGGGGGACCCTCTTCGTCACATTCATCACTCCTAATTTTGGATTGGAGAATAGCACAATCTTCTCTTTATTCCTTATGTACTTGCACAAGTAAATACATTTTCTATCTTAAGGAATCACATGGCACAAATTTAATCTAGAAAAAGCAGTCCAATCACAATATTTAGTACTCTCTTTAAAATTACAATAAGTGCTGAGGAAGATGTAAAAAAGAAGTCTTTATAGATAATCTAAGAAAGGACAAGGACTTGTCATTTTAAAACAAAATTAGAAAAAAAAAAAGAAGATATTTGCCATTGGTTGCTAGTTTGTTACAATATCTTCGATCGGAGTATGTAAATCTTGTAATTTCTGGCCATTATGTTTATGAACACCCATTAAGCAAACACAAATTAAAACGTACCAGTGCGCATGAACAAGTGTTTTATTCTTCTGATCTTCATCGTGCTTGCTGAATCTCAATTCTTAATTCGCACTGCAAAAAGGCATCAAAAGAAAGCTTCAAATTAAAAGATGTTCCTGTAGATATGAAAAGAAGAATTTCGACTCGGGAATATAGAAATAATAGATCCACTTATGAAGAGAAGAAACAAAGAAGATAAATCTGAAGGCGATTAGAAATATATATATATATATATATATATATATATATATATAAGAGTATAAGAATTTTAATATATATGAAAAGTTTACAAAGAATTGGAGATAGAAAATTTCACCTAAAAAAGCTCTCTTCTGATTGGCTAAAGGAGAAATCGGAGGAAAGATGTGAAGCTAGCCCTGATAAATACAGCAAATTTGTTGGTTTTGCTTGCAAACAATGGTAATGTGCCTAGGTCTTGCATTGCAAGGGATGCATGTTTGCTTGTTTCTTCAAGTCTCAAGAGCGTAAAGTTGAGAATGTTTACTCAATCTTCGAAGACAACTTTTAGAGAAGCTCAAACCGCTTAGATGCGGCTGTAAATGACTCAAACAGTAACTGCTACTTTTACTACAAGTCAAGCTGGCGACTGGTGACGGCATTTGATGAAATGTAAAATGCACTTCCTGATTTAAAATTATTGTTCGATTATGGGATACAAAATTAATTTCCGTTAGGATAATTCAATTTATACTGGGATGAACTTTAATATTTCAGTCAGAAAAGTAGAGGAAAAACAAACAACATAATAGTGAGTTGACTTGACTGAGAGCCAAAAATGAAGCAAGGGGTTTGAGGTGGTTTGTTCCACATTTTCTTTCCATTGTGAGATTTTTTTTTTTTTTTTTTTTGGCTTTTGGTTGGGGGGGCGGGGGGAAGAGAAAGCTAATGAAATGAATTTGTTTGGGCAAATTGTACTAATCAAAGGTTAATGAAATGAATTTGCTTGGGCAAATGTACTAATCAAAGGTCAATGTCATGATCAAGCATATAAATAGAGAGCAATCAGCAGCAAGCAAGAGTAAACTAGCAAACAAAGAGCTGAAGGGATAACAAGAGTTAATTAATTAAGCAACCAACGTCAGTCAAGTACGACTCAGAAGTTAGTTAAGAAAAAGTCAGTTACCAGCTGTGTTTTTAAATTCGGACCGGACCGGCCGGTCGAACCGGTTGAACCGAAAACCGGCCAAGTGTTCGGTCCGAGTTAGCATAAAAAACCGATTTTAAAAAACCCGGTCAAACTCGGTCAAAAACTGGGTTTGACCGGGCAAAACCGGAAACCGCTTTTTTTTTTTTTTTTACAAATCCAACCACATTAATGCACCACACTTCATTAGATATGGGCTATTATACATATTTGTAATCTTCCATATTCATTGTCTAAAGAAAATAGATTCCAACAATTATTTGTTTTTGAGTTTTGACAATGACATGAGCCCATTGACATACATCCAACAAATGAACATCAATGCTAAATCAATACATGATTTTTATTT
>JAMWEH010000469.1:0-29044 GCA_024721245.1 Mitragyna speciosa | reverse complement strand
AACTCGGCTGTCTACTCGAGTGGTTCAAGCTCAATAGAATCAAACTGAGTCAAGTTTAGGCTTACTGAGCACTATCTGCGGCCTTACTATGAAGCTATTTGAACTGTTTCTAATTGGCTAGTATTTTGCTTCAAATATTGAATTTGGATATGCCTATTCTCACATATCTCAATTGTGACAATCAACCTAGATAGGCTCGCATGATTGAAGGGACAGTAAATAAACATTTACGTGAGATTCAATATTTAGCTTATTGAAATTGAAGCTCATGAGTAAATTGATTCCTTTATGAGTAATCTGTGCCTTCTGTAGCATTGTTCACTTCCAACTCCCACACTGGAAACGTTTAGTCAAGCATGTCTTAGTTGTAGTTCTTTCATTTGATCTATTTTCTTCATTCCGTGAGGTAGATGAAATTTTGTTTGGCCTTTTGTTTTTCTCTTTTTGGTTTCTTACTCCTGGAGATGAACCGGCTGTTATGAATAATCTCAGGATGGAGAATAAAACTCTGGCTTTTGTTGGCGATTCATTGGGTAGGCAGCAGTTCCAATCAATGATGTGCATGATCACAGGAGGAGAAGAGAGGCCTGATGTTATTGATGTGGGAAAGGAGTTCGGTCTTGTGAAAGCTCGTGGTGCTACACGCCCTGATGGTTGGGCTTATCGGTTCCCAAGCACCAATACTACTGTTCTTTACTATTGGTCTGCAAGCCTATGTGGCTTGGAGCCCCTTAATGTCTCTAACCCAGCGACTGACATTGCCATGCATCTGGATCGGCCACCAGCATTTTTGCAGCGCTTCCTTCATAAATTTGATGTTCTTGTCTTGAATACCGGACACCATTGGAACAGAGGAAAGCTCAAGGCCAACCGGTGGATCATGTATGTTGGTGATGTGCCTAACACCGACAGGAAGATTGCCAGGATTGAAGGTGCCAAAAATTTTACTGTGTATAGCATTGTTGGCTGGGTAAATTCACAGCTTCCCAAATATCCTGGTTTGAAAGCATTCTATAGGTCCATATCCCCAAGGCATTTCTTTAATGGAGATTGGAATACTGGAGGAACCTGTGACAATACTACTCCTCTATCTACTGGTAATGGAAGTTGTACAAGATGAGTCTGTTGATCCTGTTGCTGCCGGTGCAGTTAAAGGCACTGGTGTTAAGCTCTTAGACATCACAGCTTTGTCTCAACTGAGAGATGAGGGTCATATATCCCGGTACAGTATTAAAGCCACACCAGGAGTACAAGATTGCTTGCATTGGTGCTTGCCGGGTGTTCCAGACACATGGAATGAAATTCTTTTTGCACATATCTAATCAAATCATTTTATTCTCAATACATGGAAAAGTGACGCGTATTTATAATTTGGAAGGAAGAACTATTAAATGTCACACACCCAGAAAAGGAGTTTGTTATTGGATGGAGCTTGCTGTTCAATGGAGTGGCATATTGGAGAATGCCCTCGGAGGTGGAAAAGTTTTTGAAGTGAAGAGTTTCATATACCAGCACAAGGCTGATTCTTCAATTAATTTGCCTCAACTACCATCAATTATTTTGTAATCATAGTTCACAATTTGAATTTACTAGTACAGTGTGTGCTACAAATAGCAGCGAATATATATACACATTTTTAATGGTCATTTCTTGTAGTTTATTCCAAGTTGCTCCAAATACAAATCAATTATTATTGCTAAATCACAAGAGGGGAAGGTGAAGCACAAGAAAATAAGAAATGGACCCCTAAATTGAATTTGGTATTGTAATCGACTGGACAGGTTCACTTAATAGGTCAATGCAGTCTGAGTCCCTAAAGCATCATTCTCCAGCATTCGAAACTAAAAGAATTTGAAGTTCTATTGTTGCTAGTTAGGAAGACACACTGGATATTCTTGACCTTAGGCAATCTTCGATCTACATTTGATGGATCCAACGAGTTTTTCTTTACCATGCACTGTTGAAATTGATACGTATAAGTGGACACAAAAGACTATTCGGATAGATAAACGATCGTCCAATATTGAGCATCAGGCAATATTGAGCATCAGGCCCCAACATAAATCGGATAGATAAACGATCATCCGATCAGGCAAATAAATCAGGTGGGGTACTCTTTTTATTGATAATTTGCAGCCACAAAGCCTAGTGGAGTTACTGGAGGTCTTTTAAACGTCTTTTTCCGTTTCCCACCATAGTGTCCACTTGTTTCTCGTGCAGTCGTCAAAGGTGACAGTGCTCAACTCAGTGCAGCTTACAAACAAAGGCTCCCTCGTGGGAGACGGTGGGCCACCAAATTATTAAGAAAAAGAAAGAAAAGATGTTTCCCTTTGTACTACTAGCCCAACTTCGATTTCGGGTCTCATTCTCATACTGTTTAACTAATAATAGTGCACCTAAAAACGTTCTCACCAGCACAAAACGTTCAAGCCTTAAGACATCCATTAACCCTGACTCATGTAATCACAATTTCTAAAGAATATCTCAAAATGGAAGACATGCCAAATTTCCGCATCAATCATCAAACCTTTTATACTTATCGGAAATAGGAAGTTGCTAAGAGTTGAATTCCCAAGTTCCAATCCATTTTCACATAGTAATATATATATATATATATATATATATATATATATATATATTTGTCTCTTGGACCAGAGGCAAAATAATTGTCCAGACCAAAAGTCCAATCCGGCGGAGACACTCGCCGCTTGCCCACCCAACCATGCCCAAAAAAAGAAAAAAAAAAAAAAGCAAATTATTCTTGGATAAGCATAAACAATGCCAACTTGGCATCGTTGCCGGCAATTAATCATCAATGATCACTTCATGAATTGACGTAAAAATCACAATTTACAATTCAAAGCTGCTTATCTAATTGTCCCCATTTGGTTAGGATATTAATAGTAGCAGTAACTCTGTGGAACTAGCTAGATCAGCAACTTGAACACAAATCGTGTACTTTTTTCTTTTTTTTTTTACACCTCTCCTAATTGTTTAATCGTTCATCTTAATCGAATTTAACGCTCTACCATGTGATTTCCCTTTTTTTTTTAATTTTTGATGAAGTTTGAATTATATTCAACTTTAGCTTGATTATTTTTTAATTAAATACAAACTTTCTATTCAGTTCGATTCGAGTAACTTGATTTTTATTCATGAATTTTAAACTTTATATTTATCGATATAAATTCGAACTAATATTAAAATCATAATAAACATTAAATCTTGTTCATGTTTGATTTCATTAGAGTTCGATTGGAATAATAATGGACTTAGTTTGTCTTTCATCCTTCCTCAGGCATATTTTAACCCAAAAAAAAAAAATATTACCATGGTAGAACCAAGTTAAAATTAGAAAGAGAGAGAAAAAGGGATTCATGTGAAAATAAAAACAAATGAAAGAATCCTACTGTGTAAGAAATAAAATCAAAACCCACCAGGACAGATAGCCGTTAACGCTCCATCGCTTTCTCCGAAATCCCATCCCACCTCCAAAACGACTTTCTTTTATTAACACTCCAAATCGTTTAACATTTCCAACTCAATACGTCGGCAACAACAACACAAAACATTAACATTAAGAAAAAAAAAATCTTGAGATCACCGGCGTCCCCGCAGTTTCCAATGGCGGAGGAGTTTGCGAGGGCCGTGGACGACGGCATTAGGCTGTCCAAGCGAATCTATTTTGGGAAAGATAGGGCAGTTGCGCCTCCCAAGCCGATGACGGCCATGGACAAGACGCCGGAGCAGATGTTTCTGCCCACGGCTGTTATGCTTTATGCGGTCATCGGAGACCCCGCGATCGTAGATAACCCGGACGTTCCTAGTTACCAGCCTCACGTGCACGGCAGGTGCGATCCTCCGGCACTGATTCCGCTTCAGATGAACGGCGTTTCGCTTGAGGTTGATTGCTATCTTGACACGGCTTTCGTTACCGTTAGTGGGTCGTGGCGTGTGCATTGCGTCATGGGTAGCCGGAGCTGTGATTGTCGTATTGCAATTCCCATGGGCGAACAGGTGAAAATAATAATAATAATAATAACTATTATTATTATTCTTTTTCTTTTTCTTGAATTCTTTACTCGAGCTCGGTTTGAAAAGGCTGATTAGTGGATTGTGAACTAAACAAACCAAGTCTTTTTTTTTTAATAATTTATAAAGTTTGACTCGGTGCGCATAAAATTTGAAATCTTATAAAATAAAGCTATTCGAGCTTGATAAAAAGTTTTTTTTTTTTTTTTCCTGAACTTAGAGTAATAATCAAGGCAAGCTCGGATATGTTTTGAGCGGTGTCAAACAAATCATGACAAACAGTCTCATAGAAATTGGAGTGGAATGCAGTTTATGAATATGCTTAGAAGTAGTTGGGATAGATGAAAATATGTTGGTTATACTTCGAGAACATAGAAGTTATATAGGAAATGTAAAAGCTTGGACCTGTTCTTTTTGTGTTTCTATAATATGGAAGTGAAAAAATAGTAGAGCTGTCCAGAGTGTAAAGAAAGTTGTCTGGTTAAAAAAGCAATGGATTTTGTATATATTGTTATATTGATTTAGGCAGATTGTCACTATATGCATAGAGTCATGGATGAACCTTTGTCTGAACTTACAATTATAGTTGTATGCCTCTTGTACATGGTGCAATACCTTTCTTGCAAGGAACACTGTTATTTTAATTGTACATAAACGGATGCTTGATGCATACTAGTAAATTATCTGTGTCTAAAAATTTTTTTAAAATATTGAGTTTTGACTTTTCAGATTGAATTTGAATTAAGTTGGTAGATCCATCTATATTCAGTTAACTTTTTGTAGATTACAGAAAGACTTGTTGTTGACTTAAGATTTGCTGAATGTAATTTAGGGTAGTTCTCAAGCAAACAAATAAACATAGAAACCCTTAGGGTATTTTGAGATATAATGTGATAATTAAATTTTGACTTCATGAATTACCTTTGAATATCAGCCAATCATATGGATGGTTATGATTTCAGTATCTCTATAGAGATATAGGAGGAAACCAGTTCATTATCCCTTTTTGATTTGAAGCACCAGTGGCCTTGTTGCAAATCATGTGGCCTAATGACATGCATAATTTTTGCATATCGTCAGCAGTAAAATCAATTACATACGCCCCTGTTGTTGTTTGAACTAGTTAGCTCCATGTAGCTTGGCTTCTGTTAAAAATATCATTGGACCATAATATATGGTTTACAAGATGGTAAAATCAAATAAACATGGTTCCACGACTTTAGAAACGTACACTTGGCTTTCAGTCTTCCATGACCTTGCAACCCTGGTGTTCACTATCAAGTTTCATGGCATAAATTTTTCTGCATTTTGGTTCATAAGCTGATGGATTCTTCTCTGAATTCTGGGATTTACTATGAAGTTATCTGGAGATCAGTTGTAACTTGAATACTACCTTAAAATTGCTTCTTTTGACTAACTTAAACATTCAGATCGATGGTGCAGTTTAACATTGTTGCCTTCTTGGTTGACAAGTTGCAATGCTAGTTGTTTAGTTTGACATGCATATGCTGTTAGCGGTTTTTTCAAATCTTAGGTGTTATACCCTCAAAATCTTTTCCCGTTTCACAAGAAGTGAAACAATGCTGATTGTTTGTTCTCAAGTAATATATTATTTGGCTAACAGGGTTCAATTCTAGGTGTCGAGGTTGAGGTACCCAGAAAATCATATTGTACTCAATTGACTACCTTGGATGACAAAAGAGATGCAGAGAAGGGAGCCAAAACTGGAGATGGATGCTATTTAAAGCCACATATTTTCACTCTTACCATACCACAGGTGAACACATTAGCATATTGAGATGGATGTTAATATTTGGGATATTTATTGGTTGACTTCTAGCTGTTAGCAGTCACGTCAATTTTTTTTTTTTAATTATCAGGTGGATGGGGGATCGAATCTTTCTGTTAAGGTCAGATGGTCTCAGAAATTATCATATCATGATGGCCAATTTTCCTTGAATATTCCCTTTAGTTTCCCAGAGTATGTCACACCTGCGGGAAAGAAACTTTCTAAAAGGGAAAAGATACACTTAAATGTGAATTCTGGTCCAGGAACAGAAGTTTTGTGTAAGACAACAAGCCATCCTCTCAAGGTATAGATTTCCTTAACTTCATTTGTTAGTTGAAATAGTTGTGATTAAAAAGCTAACTTGTAAATGCACTGTGGCATTTCTAGGAGCTAAGGCGTCAAGCAGGACAGTTGGGTTTTGCATATGAATCTGAAGTTCTTACGTGGTCAAGTTGTGACTTTATCTTTACATACAATGTAAGGCCTTTTTGTTTATTGTGTACATTGAATCAAATACTACATCATTCCACTAAAATCAAACATTATGGTTTTTTTTTTTTTTTTTGGGAAAAAAAAGAAAGGAACAGAAAATGAAAGAGGAGAAAAAAAAAATGAAACAACAGGTGTTGAGCTCGAAAATGCTTATTTGTTGCAAATCTATACCTGATTGCAGATTTCTACCAGTCAAATGCGTGGTGGTGTGCTTTTGCAATCTCCGCCACTGTTGGATGTCGATCGACGTGAAGTTTTCAGCTGCTATCTTTTTCCTGGAAACCAGTCTAGAAAGGTCAGTTGAGCACCTTTTGCTATTGGCTTCTTTAGATTTGAATAAATTCCTTTTGCTATTAACTTATGAAAGGCAAGAAGTGAGTAAAAGAATTCTGTTTAGTATGTTTGGTGTGCTTCCTTAGACTCTTGATATATGGTCATATGCTCATAGTAGTTGAATCAGGATGCAATAAGCACCTTAATCCAAGTACCGTATTTTTTAATGGAGTACTTTACAAGAGTCAGATTTTTCAGTTCAACTTCAAACATGCATCAGGATACATAGGAAGTCACGATCACGAGCAAGAATCCTGATTTTTCTTTTCTTTCTGAATTTAACTTTCACTTCTCTTGATATCTAATAGACATTGAAATGTTCACAGAAGAACTGAAGAACCTGAGCAGGGATTCAAAAGTTAATATTCATGCTGTGTAGGATAGTGTCTGTTGTTGTGAGTAGCACTACCTGTTAACCGTTGAATCTGGCTGGACTCTTTATGGGTCCTGTCAGACTGAGGATATGTTTGAGTTGTAAGCTTTGCCACGGTAGCAATGCATTCTTGAAATCCAAATGGTTTAGGTCATGAGTTGAGTCAAGATGTAAAATCTAAAGCACAAGTTTTATGATCCTTTTTTGGTGGGATCATGTGGCTAGAAATTATGTACCATTATTGTGATTATTTCATCATTACAAAATGTTATGTTGAATGGTTACGAAGTGAAAGGAAAAAGAGATGTGTGAAACCAATGACCATAATAACATACTTGAAAGCTGCAAGGGTTAGTTGATACATATCAAAGAACTCGTGACTTGGATGAAAGATTTGATTTCTCTTTTGTTCGTAACTATTATATGTGGTCATTTGTCTCTTCTAAGTTTCAGTGTTGGTTGCAATGGAGGTAAATGCAATATGATTCACCAAAGTACTAGAAGGTTAATTAATCCCATATAGATGGTCTTATCCATTTTAGATCTGTAGTATTGTACTGATATACAGTTACAGAGATATATGTACAACAAAAGAACAAAGGTTAAAGAGCTTCTCAACTTTGCATGACTTCTCTGCTCTAGAGAAATAGACGGAGTTGGAGAGAGGAAGAGAGTGGGAGGGAGAGAGGGAGATAGAGATGCTGGCTACATTAATTCACTGTGCTTGTCAAGTTTCTTTTCCATTTCGAGTTTGCTTAATGACTTTTCAGTTGAAAATTGGATTGACGTGATATTCTCTTATCCGATAGGTTTTCAAAAAAGAAATCATATTTGTCGTTGACATAAGTGGAAGCATGAGGGGAAAGCCTCTTGAAGATACCAAGAATGCTCTTCTTTCTTCACTCTCGAAGCTTGATTCTCAGGACTTGTTTAATATAATAGCCTTCAATGGTGAAACTTATATATTCTCATCATCATTGGTGCCAGCTTCCACAGAAGCTATCGAGAAGGTCACTCAGTGGATTAACATGAATCTTATTGCTGGTGGCAGCACGAATATTTTACTTCCTTTGACTCAGGTTTTAATTATTTCTCCAGCATTTGAGCATACCCACTGCATTTTCTGGGCAATCTATACGTATTCTATACCTCCCTCTCTCTTTCTATAATTTTCGTTGCTTTGAAGAAAATAGGTTTTGTTTGATTATACCATTATCAATTTGGATGCTGCTATACAATATAGTGTAAATGGGTTGTAGAACATAATTTTGGTGGAACAGCATATGTTTTGTCACCATAATATATGGGAAGATTTTTGTTTCCAAAATGGAGTACATAAACTAGTCATCCAGACCTCCTAAAAGAATGGTATTTGTCTTCGTGCTGGAGAAAGAAGAGACGTTTTGAGAAAATTTCACAGCCCTGACCTCCCAAGTTGAATGCTGTTTGTATTCATGGCTTCATGTTGAGGCAGGGTGTTCCAAGTATAATTTTTTGGTGAAATGCTGGTAATAAATTATGCTAGTTAAAGATGTCTTACAAGAAGTTGTTATAGCAATCTTTTATTATTTGAAAAGTCAGTAGAGCTTGCTTCATCTAGTCAATTCAGTATGTAAGCGAATTTCATTTCCATCACTTTCAGTGTGATATACATGGCACTTAACATATCTTGGCCTGTTAGAGAAGATAGAATGGACAGTTTTTTTTATTACAATTTTCCCCTAAATAAGACCACCAAGAGATGGTGAGAGGTTAAGGGTGAAGAAGCATTGATCATTGCTTCCTTCAATGAAGCATAGATTTCAGTTAAGACTGATCCGTTTAGCATGTTAAAAGAAGCATGGAATTTACTCTTCCATAATTTACACAACATACCTCTAATGGAGAGGGATAAGTCCCGCAACCACCAAGAATTCATATACACCTGTACATATTCAGCATTCAAAGCAACTTGAAGAATCTGTTGGAAATGTTTTCAGTCCTGTTGAGATAAGGGACAGTAAACAGATGATAAACGACCTTCGCAATACTCCTTGGTATAGAAATGAGATTTAGAAGAAAAATCTACATCTTTTCCTTTTGAGAACATCATCAAGTTGCAAAGCTTCACTAAGTAATCTCCGCATAAAATTGATTTAAAGACAAATTTCTATTCCAGATATTCTTTCTAGAGATTGTATGGTACATACGCTTAAAAGATTAGACATGTGTGGCATGTTTGAATGCTCACTCATGGAACGATTGATAATAATTTGTTACAGATGTGCTTATACTATATGTTTGTATCAAATCCGAATTATTTGCACCTACTGTGGTGCTGGTGCTTATTAGAAGTTTCTCTTATAGCAAATTTCTTTGTCAGGCAATGGAGATGTTATCTGATACCCACAATTCCATTCCTATTATTGTCCTCATCACTGATGGTTCTGTTGAAGATGAGAGACACATTTGTGATGTTATGAAACGTCGCCTTATGGATAGAAGAAAACTATCCCCACGAATTTATACATTTGGAATAGGTGCGTTATTTTCTTTAATGTGTTCTTACTTATAATCTATCAGCTTCAATTACAATATGGAAAGGAATACTTGCTTTTTTACTGCTCACGTCATTCTTCCTCAAACAATTTTTTGAAACTTTGTCTTACACTGGCGGTTTATTTTTTCTTTAGAAGTCCTTGCCTAGAACCAGCACTAAAAATTGGTTTGTGCTAGTCAAAATGCTGCACGTGCAGCATAATTGAAGCAGCAAACCTACCTGCAGAAATACAAAGATGAAAACAAATTTGGCTTGTTATTACATTATGGACAGTATTATTGAGCAATTGACTGCTCCGGGGGTTACTTGGCTTGAGGAGTTGTGCATAATACTTATGCTGCTTGCTTCTCCTTTCATTCATTTTCTTTTGTTTTTTATGTTAAAGACTAGGAAGAGATGTGAGCATTAACTAATGTCAAAGTTCAATAATAGCAGCTGAAATGGATGAGATAAACAAGTGGTTCAGGAGGTATCCCTAATGTGCTATAGAAGAGTTCCAGATCAGGAAGTTATAGTGTCCTAAGTGGTCAAATTATTTTCACTGTTTCCTCATTGTACCATAATGCAAAACATTGTCGAGAGTTATTCATGCAAATCCACTAGGAGATACAAGCATGAGAAACATTAATCATAGTTGCAGTTGCATTTTCTAATTTAACCAATGTTTTTGACAGTCAACCACCTATTAGTTTGTTGAAGATCTTAAACAGTACCTTTTTGGCTTCCATTTTAGCGATTCTTTTTTTCCCTCCCATGTAACATGGCTCCTCTCAGTATTCATTCCATGATGGTGGAAAGTAGTATCTTTCTTGGGTTACTGCCCTAGACTGCTCTTAAATAGAGAGCTCACAGTTGTATTAATTGATTCCTCTAGAGTGTTGAAAAAGGAAAATACATTAATTTTATCGTTGGCTGTTCTTTTTGTTATTATTTGTGTATTAGTGTTTTTTAAGTGACAATTACATGTTTTGACAAAGATATTTTGAAATTTGATGATTGAATACATATGTATCTCTCAAGGATTTAATTTGGCTCCTCTATGTGGAGCATCTTTTGTTTTTTTGTCACTGCAGATTAGTCTCTCTGGTGTATGAACTACTACTAATTTTTACAGAAAATGAGTTTTAATTCCTTTGTTGGTTGGCTTCTAACTTCCAGACATTGTTCAGGTTCATTCTGTAACCATTATTTCCTTCGGATGCTTTCTATGATTGGCCATGGCCATTATGATGCTTCTTATGATGCAGGTATGCTTTGTGCTTTAATAATATAGTGGTGTCAAAAGAAATCATCTTCTTGCGGCAGAGCCCTCAAAAATTATCTTGATGAAATTGATTAGTTGTGGTGGAAATTTTGTTTCAGAAATGAAGGATAACTGTAGTTTGTGAATGATAATTGATAATTGGGTTCTCTAGGTTTGCACTGGTGCAGATGATTATTGATAGTGATGAATACCAATTGTGTAATTGTGATTTTGTTTCAGGAAGATTTACCTATTTTATAAATTGGAGTGCACACACTCGTATTTAACACCCCCTATGCCCAGCCGCCGCCTGGCAGGTGCAGCAGGGCATTTGGATACTTTCCCAATTTAACTTCTCTTTTCCAGAAAACTAGTGCATGGAGCCCCACTTAACTACTGCCGAGAGGGCTCTTGTTAGACAAATCCTTATAAATTTTACGTCTTTATTTCTTTGTAGTACATCTTATGTTTTTTTTTTACTTTTTTTAATAGATTCAATTGAGGTTCGAATAGAAGGCTTAATTGCCAGAGCTTCATCTATCACTCTGGCAAATATTTCCTTTGAGAATGTTGGTGATCTTGATGAATTCGAGGTATGATTGCATCTCTTGTGTCTTCTTTCATTCATGTCAATTGCTTAATTGGTGTTTATTAAGTTGTTTTGATTTTGTGCTGGACATGGTCAACGCAAGTGCATCATATGTTATTTAAGCCCACCACCTTCTTATTGTATGTCTTGGGTTCTGATTATTCTCATATTGATATCACCAGGAAAAATGATTGTTTTGGTCAAAGAAGTTTCTAAATTATTTAGAAGGGGACGACATATCCAGTATGATATCGTATTTTCTTGTTTGTGAACGTCACTCCGATATTGTGAATCCAGATGTTAGAATAGTTCTGAACTATTTAGAAGGGGACGGTGTAGGCAGTATGACTAGCATTTATACATAGTGTTTTGATCTACGATTTCAATTCTTCTGTGTTTCAGCAGTAACATATAGTTCCGTGGAGCTAGGGTTCAAAATATGGAAGAAAGAAGCGTTTCCACAACTCTACCACCCAGTCAATTCTATTCCAATCATATTTTCTTGTTTGTGGAAGTTACTCTGATATTGAGAATCCAGATTTAGGACAGTTCAATCTGTCTGCATACTATGCTAGCAAGTTATATATCTTATAAATCTAGTACAAACAGAGTGTCATTTAGTTCACTTCAATTTCCTGTCAGGATGCCACTGCCTTCTTTTAATTTTTAAGTGCTTAATGAATGTGCCTTTCTTCTCCTCAGTATGGATGGCTGGTTTTATTTTGTATTTGCTCTCATCTTTATAGCACTTATATCCACTGGAATTCAACTGCTTCATAAAACAAGTTTGTTTATGATCTTCATTAGGTGTATCCTTCTCGAATGCCAGATCTTTCATCCGAAAGCCCCTTGATAGTAGCAGGTAGATACAAGGGAACATTTCCTCACGTCCTTGCAGTTTCAGGTATCTTTGCCGATATGAGCAATTTTACTGTAGACCTGAAGGTAAATGAGGCAAAGGGCATACCTCTTCACAAGGTAAGGATGATACACTTGGTGCCTCAATGTGGAGCACAATCCTATTGTGCATAAAAGTACTTTCTTATTCTCTTAGAGTTTGTGAGTTTAGATTCTCTTTTTAATTTTATGCTGTTCTTGGAAATTATGGTTATGTTTCAAATTTAACATCCCATTTTTACTGGCCACAATTTTAGTTCTAAGTGTCTTATTAAAAGGAATTCTCGACTAGCAAAAGCAAAAGTTCAGAATTTAAAAAATTTTCAAAAGTTTTTTTTTCTGCTTTTCTTCTATGAATTTGTTCAGTTTTGAATACTTTTAAACTGCATGGTGGAAGGTCTTGAAATGAAGGATAAACTTGGTATATTTTCTTCTGCATAAGCAAGTAGCACCAGTTATTTTTAAGGATTCTATTTAATCTAGAACTTTATTTCTTTGAATTCTATCAAAATGATGGTTAAGAATGTGAAGGTCTTATTCTGAAATTTGTTCTTTTCTAGTGGTAATATATGTTAATGCTCTGTGTTGTTCTTGATGGCACTTCTACTACTTAATTGATTAATGAAGCACACAGTTCTGCTTATTGCTTTCTTGAAGACAGTATCGAACATGGATGATATAATGAAAACAATGCAACATGAACAAACAGATATCGATAGCAACCCCATCTACCCAAGCTTCATTCAAGTTCAGTCCTTTCTTCTTGATAAAATGTCGGAAAATTAAGGATAAAATGTTGGAACTCATGGGTAAGGATAAGATGAAATTCTGAGAATATTGTGATAGTGAGTGCCACAGAATTATAAACTTGAAAAGGTGCCAACTGTTAAGAGGAACCACCTGGATGTTTCAAGTAGTAGATCCCAGAAGTTATGAAGTAGTTCTCCACTCTACATTAGAACTGAAGTATAAAGAGAGTTGCATGTCTAAATTTTCTCTCATACCCTCTTCGATATCTGACAAATTGTTTCATGTCTAACAGCTACAAGCAAAGCAAGAGATTGAATTACTCACAGCAGAAGCATGGTTTGCAGAAAATAAGGAGCTTGAGGAAAAGGTGATTTCATTTCTCACCCTAGCATTGCATGAACTCCAAGTACGTCAGTGAATTGTAATGATAGGCTCATATGATCTGAGGTGCATGTTTGATAGACGCTTAAAAGGAATGCTGTGTTCTCTCACTGAGTTCTGAGAAAGGAAGCCTCATTTAGAGTTCGTATGCTGTAAGATGTACTTATTCACCCAAATAGCTGAACGATTGCTGTATATCCATTAGACAGAAATTTAGGTCAGTTGAATGCCCTAATTTCACAAGAATCAATTTAAGTGCTGAAAATATCTAATAGTTGAATAACTGTAGCTCTTAATTGTGTTACTTATAGTTTATTTAAATTGGAGTAAAAGTAGGAAATATTAGACTAACTATTGTAGCAGAGAAGCCTTTCTATCCAATAGGGGAAAAGGTTAACTAAATGCTTTTGTTTTAAACATATTTAGATAGAAGTATAATTAACGTCTTATTGCAAGATAAGAGTAATATTATTTGAGCTAATACAAAATTGATGTAGAACATCACATTTTGGAATAGTTTTTTCATTTATCGTTTATTCAGGTTCTTCTGCAAAAATTTCGGGACTTTTGGCCTCTTTTGGCCTACCTTCAAACAACATGGCATTTGAATTTGCTCAGCAGTTACCAGTTATTAGTGTTATCTCTCAGACACTGTTAGCACAAAGTCATCACTGAGTTGCTTTCTCTAATTGCAGGTTGCAAAAATGAGTCAGCAGAACTCCATTTTTTCTGAGTTCACCCATTTACTCTTGCTCGAGACTGACACAGTGAACAAACAACAGGTTTATATTTCTCCCTAGGAAAACTTTCAATTATAAGTTTTTTTACTTTGCTCAACCTCTCTGTTGGGTGTCCTCTGTAACTGGAGTTGATCCTAACAGGTTACTAGCAAAGTTGATCCTAAAAAAACCGAAGATCCTAAAGCTTCAAAAATAATAGTGACACAGGAACCTTGGAGTTGGTTTTGGGAACTTAACTGCTACAGCTGATAATATTCCCCCGGGATCTGATAAAACTAAACCTCCTGAAGCAGCTGAGATCTTAGTAGAGGCAGCATCTAATTGTTGTGGAAAACTCTGCAATTACTGCTGCGGCATGTGCTGCATTAAAGTATGTTCCCGGTTAAATGACCAGTGTGCAGTTGCTCTAACACAGCTCTGCGGTTCCTTGGCATGTTTAGGCTGCTACGCTTGTTGTGGTGCATGCTGTTCCGAGCATGATGGATAAGAACTTGTCGCATATTGCAATTATTCTTCTTGTATGTTTGTGCTTGATATTGTATTTATCTTGTTCATATATACACAAAACTTCACAGACCCCCGACACCTCTTCCAGTTAGAAGTACAGTTCTGGTTGGGTGTTACCTTACCTGTATGTTGAGGCGCCTTGTACTGTGTTAGCCCGCTGTGTCTTGTAAACATCAATCGACTTTTGTTGAATAATGCCAAAGAAACCGGCATACTTAAATGCGGTTCATGAAGCATGTTGTTTCAATAGTGTATCTTTGCAAGATTTGTTATTTATTGTAATGTTTCAAGCGAGGATGCAGTTAATTATATAGAGAGGAAGAGTTGTCAACTAATCTCATGTCATCCCGTGTTTGGTTCAGGGGATGACATGGGATTGGATAACTAATCTTATGTCATTTTATGTTTAGTTGATTTTTTTACATGATATTATTTATCCTACTTAACTACTTTAATCCCATAAACATGAAATAAAATAATTCCATGGGAGGTTTGGTATTAGTTATTCCTGAGATGAAGGTGTATTTGGGATAATGATAATTTAAACTAATTTAAGTTATAGACAGTATCTTATAATAATCAATATTAATATGTTGTCTTCCTAAATCATTTCATTTTTAAGTTTAAAATAAATCAAAAACTTAAATATCATATTTGGTCTTTCTTTCTATTTAATTTTAATTTGTATATTATTCCTTCTTTTTATACTTTAATCACTATATTTTTTTTGAGAACAACTAAAAGTTTATTTTGATATAACTTAGACACGGAATATAGAAGATAACATAAGTATTTTTACTTGTATTATAAAAGTTGTGATTTCTAATTTTTTTATTTTAAAAAGAGTGGATGCAAAAGTTTCAATTTGTAATTTTATTGCTTATTTTTCAAAATAATTGAAATTGTACAAGTAGCTTTTTTTTTTTAATTTGAACAAATATTTATGTTACAATATTTTGTTATCAATTTTTTAAAATTTTACTTAATATTATATGATTCTGGTTACCTGCAGTACCCGATCCTCTTTAACCGGTGACCGATAATTAATTAACAGACTAATGAGAGTCAGAAACAGTTGGGCGAATCGATACAAACTATTTGTCGTGCCCTAAAATGACACACTGATGGGATCGTTGACTGTCGTGTCCCGAAGAGATAGTCCAGTCCGAGACCCCTTTTCGAAAATAAAGGTTTATTGGAAAAACCGTACGTGTGTGATAAAAATTGAGTTTTTAGTAAAAAAAATGTGTTTTTTTTTAGGAAAAATGGTATTTTAAAAGAAAACAAGGCCGGGACAAAAAGTGCGACAGTTTTGGCCAACTAATTTTGAAAAAGGGTTTTATTTTTTGAAATGGAGTCGCTACTTGGTATTGAGTTAGGGTATATCCAAGTCACCCGAAAAATAATTTAGCAAAACAAAAAAAATAAAAATTTAAAAAATATTTAAAAACCTTTTTCTGACCCCGGTTGCGAAAAACTGAGAGAAAAAGGTTCGGAAGTCACATTTGAAGAAAGGGAAGGCAAAGGCTCGCGCCTAAAGCACCCTTTTCACCTAGTCGAGACTAGTTGCGAGGTTTAATCAAAATTTTCTAAATTAACCCTAAGTTCTATCGCGTTCAGATATATCTAAATTAATGCAAATCCTAAATCTAAATGTGAGTATCGAAAGGGTCGAAATGTCCCGTCGAGATTTGGTCAGGATTATCGCATTAATTGCAAAATCTGAGTCGAGACCTCGAGGGAGTCACAAGTGTCTATGCAAAATGAAATGCAAAAAGAAAAGAAAATAATAATATATAATAAGTAAAGAAAGAAAGTGAGTATACAACATGACGGGTACGGGGGACTAATATCTCGTGACTGAATGTTTCTACTCACGGAAGGGGGAACGGCATGTACGCCACTGCTTCTCACGTGAATAGTTGACTATTTCTAGTCGGATCACGCAAAATGACATAAATTCTAAGTGAGATGCAATCCTAGATGTTATGCATTGAATTTTTTTTTTGTCAAAAATAGATAATAAATTAGTAAAATATAAATAAAGGTCACACAAAAATGAAAAATCCTTAGAAAAGATAGAAGTGTGTGAAATGAGATGAAAAAGCACGCAAGTGGTGAATATATCACTAAATGACCTAAGGGTCTAACATTAGGACTTAGACCTTTCTAAGGATTCCCACTAGCGTTGGACTAGTGGAAAAGCGATAAGGCCACAACTAGCATTGGACTAGTATAGGTGACTGGAATAATAAAACTGATAAAACATGAATTAAAGCAAAAAAGCATGAATTGAAAGCAATTAAACTATATAAAAACATATAATGTCAAGTAGGAGCACATATCACATAGGCATAATACCTAGATACAAAATCCTAATGAAAGCGGTAAAACAAATAAGTACATAAGCAAGCAAAAGCAAATAAACCCTAACTATTACACCGGGGAATTAGCTACAATTTTTAAGAGGGGAAAGTAAAATAACCTATTTATTACACTTGCTATCTAAAATACAAAAATTTTCATAAAAGAACATAAGAAATATAATCTAACTATTACATTGACTAGATAAATACAAAATATTATATTTTTCCAAAATAATAAAATTTGAAATTAAATAACATAAAATAAATAAATACGCGAAAAGCATATAAAAATAAGAAACAAATAATAATATTAAAAATAATGCATAAAAATCACATTGGAGCACATTGGAGTACATAAAAGAAAAATAACGAGAGATCGGGATACCTCTTCGTGAAAACCCTGGTACAAATACTATAACGATGAAAAAAACAAGTCAAGGTACCATAATATAAAGATATAAAACCTAAAAGTATGTAAGCATTGACAATTGGTGATAAGCATACAAATTCTATTAAACTAAGGGCTTGAAAGTAAATTCAAACAAACCTAGGGGCCAAATAATAATTTAAAGCATTATTCTTAAGCTAAAATTGCCAAATTCTACCAAATTGGGGAGCAAAACATAAATTTCAACAAGTAAGGGACAAAGAAATGCAAATTTGAGCAAGTTAAGGCATAACTTGCAAGTTACATGACTTAATTGAAAGAAACTAAAACTAAGGGGGATCAATCTGTAGTTATTAGGGACTTAAATTGCAGAACATAGAAAGTCCTTGGAGAAAATAACATGGACCAAAATTGTAGGGATTGCAACTTAAAAATCACCAGTTAAAACACTCATTCAGGTCAAACAGCCTTGATTAACAAAAACTAATTAAATAAATAACTAAACTAGATATCTAGAAAACCATAACTAAATTAGTACAAATTCAAGATGAAAGAGAATAACTAACTAAACAAAATAAGAAACAATCCAATACTAAATTTTTTCTAATTTTTGTCTCTCTTTTCCTCCTTTTTAATAATCAAAATCCTAAAAATTTAACCCACAATTTTCCAACAATTAGTCAAACATCCAATTTCTTGATCATTTTATTATTTACATAAATCAATTTCAGAAATGCAAAATCAGGGATAGTAAAATAACATAGAAAATAACCAGAACTAATTTGACAAATAAATAAAGCAAAACACACATTAACTGGACTAAAAAAATAGAGGGAATAAAAACACTACTCCCCTTGCCAAATCGTCTTTCTTCTTCTTCATTCAAGCAAGCCCTCAATCTCTCTCTCTCTCTCTCTCTCTCTCTCTCTCTCTCTCGCTATTTTCTCTCTTTCTTTTCTCTTCTCTTCATTCTTTTCTTCCCTCTTTCTTTTCTTTCTTTTTTCCCTCAACTTCGTTTCTCTCCGAATCCTTTTCTCTCTGGTTCCTGTTATCCTTTTCCATTTTCTCTCTATTTCTCTTCATTCTCCCTCGCTTTGCTCTCTCTTTCTGCTTCTTCTCATCCTCACTGAATCTCTTCCTTGGTTCTCTCTCTATCTAATTCTCTTTTCTTTCTCTCACTTTTCTCTCCTGCTCTCTACTTCTTCTTTGTCTTTCGCTCTATCTCTCGTTCTCTCACTCTCTGCTATCTGTTTTTTCCTCTCTCTGTTCCCTCCTCCTTTCTTTCTCGCATCTTCTCCAGCTCTCTCTCATTCTCTTTTGTCCTTTCGTCTTCCTCTCAAATTCTATCTGGTTCTCTCTTTACTCTCTATTTCTTCTTTATTAGTGGACTGCAGCGAGGAGAGATAAGTAAAGGTGGCAGCAGGAGAGGGGAACTCGAAGGTGAGATGGATTGTGATGGATGTGCAGATGGGTGGTTGTGGTGAAGGGTTTCGGTTTTGGGTAATTTTTTGACAGAAATTGGGTGTCCATTTGTGAAGTGTGTTGCGGTTTTGATAGGTTTAGGTGTTGGCGTGGTGGTCTGTAGGTGATTTTATGGTTGACGTGGGGCTGCAATGGCGTGTGATTTGTATGCAATTGTGTGTGAATATGTGTTATTGTGTAAGTCTGACTGTGTGCTGTGCCATTGACTGTGAATTAGTGTGTGTACTGTGCTATTGTCCTGTGAATTTATGTATACTATATTATTAGCTATGAATTTGTGTGTGAGCTGTGCTATGGGGCTTGCAGGTTTGTGGTTTTGATGGCTTGAAGCTGGGACTGTATGATGGATTGATTCGGCCTGAGTGTTGTGGTGCATGGTGGTGCGAGTATTCGTGTATGTGTGTGCGCGTGCGCAACTGGTGGTGCGTTTGGATTGTGGTAATAGCAGAGGAGGCTACTGACGGTTCTATTGTTGTGGTACGTTGAAGGGGAGTTTGAGGTAGTCCTGAGGAGATTTTGGAGTTGAAATTTGGGGGATTTGTTGACTGTGATGGGGTTGTTTCCAATGATGAAGGTAATTTTAAATTTGGGGGTTGAAGATGGTGGGCTTGGTAAAATTGGATTGTTGAGGTGTTTGGGATTTGGTAGGCTATGCTTGCTTTTCTTGCAGGTTGTGAGCTTTGTGGAGAGAAAGCAGGTGGGATTGGGGCTGAATTGTGCAACGGTAGTCAAAAAGGGGCTGTGTTAATGATGGTGGGATGTGGTAAGATGGAGGGATCAAGGGCTGTGGGACTAATTGTAAGGGTGAGTTGTAACTGGAGGTGATAGTTTGCAGGGGATGGCTATTGGTTGCAAGAGAAGAGGGAATTGGGTGGTTATTCTAGTAGGTTTGGTCAATATTTTCTGTAATGATGGTAGAGTTGTTGATGGTAGGAATTGATGGTAGAAGGAAATGGGAGGCTGGTTACTGAGGAATATTTGGGTTGCAGTTGCTTAATTGAATTGTGGCAGTAGTGATTCATCTGTAATTAATTTTGGGGCTGTGAAGGCTGTAGCTAACTGTTGGCGTGGTGGAAGTGGAATTTGGGCTGTTTTTGGTAGTCTAGGTGATGGTTCTGTTCTTGGTGGTTGCAGAGGAAATTTTTTTTTTAGGTTTGATTTTGTGTTAACTTGGGAGATGGTGATTTGTGGGATTTGGTTGTAGCTGTGAAATGGTGGTTTTTGGTGGTTTAAGAGAGTGACAATGGTGGTAGAAGAAGAGGGAGAGAGATACGATGAGAGAAGAAGGAGAGAGAGAAGAAATCGAACCCAGAAACAAAACAAACCTTCAAAAAGCTTAACTAAAAATTGCATATTAAAACATACAATTAATCAAAATTTACATAAAAAAAAGTAGAAAAGTGAATAAAAATATATCAAATCTACCTAAGAACTTACCTTTTTAATTCTAGAAAATGATCTGGTCATGAATACTGGCGACCTTCTTGAAAACAACGAATAGTGATTACCAAAGATAAAAGTGACGACAAGTGTGTGTTTTTTAGTATATTTAGTGTGTGTTTGATCTTTGTTCTTTTGCTAGAAACATGTTGGTTTTTTTTTTCTTCTCTTCTTTTTTTTTTATTTAAAGGGGTATTTATAAAGTTAGTTATCTTGGTCACCAAGAACAGTACAAAATAACAAAAATGCCACCGGTAATGAAAATTTTAATTTTATTTAAGAAAAAATATTTTAACCAAAAAAATTAAAAATCAACACAAAGAAATGACAGTAAATTGCATCAAAATTTGCCAAAACATTGAAATTAGATTTCAAATTAAAATTTAGAGCTTAAAATTGATCAAAATCGCATTCGAGGTGTGAAATGATGATTTTGCCCCTGAACAATGAAAATTTACAGAAAAATAGTTATTGACCTCAAAAAATTACCAAAAATTAAAAATAAGCTTAAAACCCTAGGAAATGCATTTATGACTCAAAAATTGACAAAAAATGAATTTAAACTGTAAAATGATGATTTTGCTCTTGGACAATGAAAATTCACAGAAAAATATCTATTGACCTCAAAAAATTACCAAAAATTAAAAATAAGCTTAAAACCCCAAGAAATGCATTTATGACTCAAAAATTGATGAAAAATAAATTTAAACTATAAAATGATGATTTTGTCCTTAAATGCAGTATTTACAAAACAAATAGCAATCGTTTTCCGAAAAAATTAAGGAAATTTAGAAACATGCTTAAAGAATTAGAAAAATAAATTTGGAACCTAAAATGAGCTAAAATGGTGTTCGCGAGGTGAAATTACCATTTTGCCCTTGTGCTGATAAAAATATAAAAAGAATACGAATTAAATTCAGAAAAATCATAAAAAATTAACAAATATGTATGAAAGTAAAAATATAAATTTAAAACCCCCAAAGCTAATGGAAAAAAATATTTATAGATAAAAATTGCTATTTTGCCCCCAAGATTATTGAAAAATTAAAATTTGGACCAAAAAATATAAACATGCCCCCCAATGTTTGAAAATAAATGGTGTGTCAAAATTTGGTGTCTACACTATTCCAATTAGGAATTTGAGTGTATGAACCAGTTAACCAATCCATGCCTACCTCTACACAAAGGTTTTTTGGATGACAGTGGATCTTAATATGCATATTATTTAGTGTTGATCATTATGTATTGTGTTGAATAATAATTAATTAATTTTGTTGCTTATGATTGTTGGGCTTCTATTTTGTGATTAATTGGGATCTTAAAGCTCCCAATTTTTTATTTAAAAAATTATTTTTTATTCTTAGTCTATTGTAGTAATGTATTTAATTATTATGTTTTTTATTGATATGATAATTTATATAATACCATTTAAACATTATTTTTTGAATTATCAAATAAAAATAGTAATTCATCTGATTTCTATTTTTATATTTTACTAGATTATAATTCTTATACTATTATTTGAATACGTGTTAGATTGCCAAAAAAAAAGAATATTCAATTTCCAACCAAACACAGGATGAGACTATTTCTTAAGAAATCTCATCAAATCTAGTATCAACCAAACACTGGATTGAAAGGATTGTTAATATAAGGATGACTCATCCCAAGATTATGGATCCTGGGATGTGTCATCTTGTCTTATTCTGCCTGTGAACCAAACGAACCCATGGAATTTGGACAATATTTATACACATTGACCTTGCAATTTCATATGGCAAATTTTGTCTGTGGTAAATAATCACAATTTGCATTTCACAGACTAAGTTACCCTAAAACCATCATTTGAGTGTTTAAATAGAATGTAGCCGCCATTTTGAGTATATTGTCATCATTCATCATTTTTTTAAATAAAAAAAGAAAAAAAAACGTACATATACTGCCTTTTTTCTTGTAATAGTGCTATATTTCCTGGTAGTAACTATAACTGCTTTTCATCTTTATTCTGCTTGCAACTTTAGTTTCTCGAGCAATTTACAATTGCAATTTGTCCACATGTATATTGTTTATATTTTAGAAATATCTGTCTATAACTCCCTACTGAATAATAAATATCAATATTTCTTTTTTGAGCAATTCAAAACATCCACAAGGCATTCCCCTGCCGAGTCGGGGGTTTGAGCCAACTCTTGCCCAGTTACAAGTAGAAAAGTACATGCTCCTTCTGAAGCAAATGTTTAAAACAAACGGCAAATATCCTCAAGATAATCAGATCAATATGCATCAACTACTAAACAATAACTGTAATAAGAGAAATTTACGAAGAAAAGATGTATTGACCGAAGTAGTTTAAGCACAGTTAGCTGTTATTTCATTGACAGATTTAACTAACTTCCATCTTTCATTTAGATATCAGGTTCCTCAAAAATGCTAGTCCTCTCTCACATTTCTACCATTCGTATTTCTTCTCACCTCATCCCTCTTACACTGGAAAAATCAGGCCTCCACTGTTATCAAAATCTCGTAGGCTGTATGGTATTACCAAATCAAAATCTATCAACCAGAACTTTGTTCATCAAACAATGATTTTAAGTATTAGCAATCTTCAATTGAGATCCAGGAAAAGAAAAATGTTGTACTTCCGATAATTTAGAATGTTATTCGAGCAGCCAAGCAGGTCCAATTGTTCCCACCACTCTATGGATCTGCCCTCTAAAAAGATGATCGTGATTTAGCTCCTGGCGAGGCTTTTAACCCCCCATGTTCATGCACTAGTCCCAAGCCTTCTGCTCATGGACATGCAAAGTTTATGATGTCAGATTCCACTTCTTGTGAACCTTTAAATCACGATCATAAGATACAAATTCAAATTCCCTGTCTTTACCTCTTCCGAAAGTTCTGCTACCTGGTTTACATGGAAACGCCATTGTTGCCCTTTCCTAAAATTATAATCACCCATGTCACATGAATACACATACATATACCGGAAAATAAAGAGATTAGATTCTTACATTCTGACCTGCCTGAAGACAAAATTTTGCTAATGCTTCCTTTAACCCGTCTTTGCAATAGAGCCAAATCTCCTATAATTTATTCAAGACCAGATGCTTTTACTCGTCAAAGTCCACCTTCAACATCAATAATGAAGTCACCCTATGGTACTGAGTGGCCAGAAATAACAGGATTTTGCTCAGCACACAGCAATGCATATCAGCAATAATATCCAGTTAAAACAAGAAAACATATTGATGATAGCACATTAGAACAGCAAATTACAATCTCATAGTTCCCTTTATTTTAGTGCCACGGAGACACTCGAGACCTTTACAGGAACAAGACCTAGTAATAGGTTATCACAGTTGCCCCAAAAAGGGGGGAAAAAAACACAGGTATACTTGCTCTCATTTTCTCATGTAAAGCCCCCTAAATCACTGTCAGGCAGCAATTTCCTTATGCATCTGCTAGATTAAAAAATATTTAAGCAGTTTAAAGTACTTAGAAAGGAGAATTCTAAATAGACATAGTTCTGAGTGCTGAGAGGCTCCAGCCACGTGGTACTTAAAGCAACAGTTACTTACCTAATAAAAGTAGATCAAGAACTATGCAGAGTCCTTTCCAAAAGAACTATAGCTGAATACAACAATGCATTCCCAATATCTCTCTATCACATAACCGAACAAAATTCAGAGGGAGTTTCTTTCACTGAAGTGTTTACCAAGTGATATTAGGCACCTGCAAGAAACAGCAAAATACTAAGCAGGAGAACTCTTTTCTTCGTGTTTCTAATTGGTTCACAGTAATAATATGAAGTCTGTGCCATCCGGTTCAAGAAAGAAGAATAATATATATGGGGAAGGAAGATGAACTAGAATTAAGAAATAATGAAGCCCGAAGTTCCAAGAGTTAGGTATGGTTGAATAGCTGTGGCATCCCGAATGCAAATATCACTAGGTATCTCCTGTCAAATTTACTATTTTAGACACCTCGTCTTATTAGGCAATCAACTATTTTGTGCATGACAATATTTGTACCTTAATTCTCAATCCCATGGACCAACATTATTTCCAAAGCCCTTAAGGTCAGCTTTAGTTCAATACTAAAATATTTTGAATCCTACTTACATAATATAGAAAGAAAATGGTTCAAAAAAGGAGACTGAATAATTCAACAAACTTTTCTGCCTCAGAAAAAAGAAGACCTCAATTTTTTATTGTTAAACTGCAAGGTTAGTTCAATTTTTAAGAAACCAAAACTCATAGACCCATATGCATTTTATGGTGCAGACCAGTCCCCCCCCCCCCCCAAAAAAAAAAAAAAAAAAAACCACCCCAGGGCCCGCAACACAACCAAAAAAATGAAAAATATATAGGTCATCTCCTGATATGAAAATTTTCTTCTTTCCATTATGTTTGGTATTCAAAGTTTAAAAGGCACCATTCACATTGGTAACATGAACTTGGTAAGGCTTCTTATTCTTTCTTAAGAAAAGAAAAAACTTTCATCGAAAAGTATCACGAATTTTGTTTCTTCAGTTCTCTGATACTGCACGCACTTGCCTGCCTGCATGCATATAGATATTGGTAACAATGGAACAAGCTGGAAAGGCTTTCTATCATTGTAAAGCTCCTCTTCATTATCAGTTAAAAGCCCAAGGTTCTGTCAACTCAAAACCTAAAGCAGTAGACAAAACTATACTGCAAAACACTATAATGCCAGGTGCTCGTATATTTAATACCTGCTTAATAATTCAAATCATCATAACTAGACTATCAAATGCTTTAATTATCAGATTGGCAACTAAACAATGTATTACAAACAAAACTCAATCAGATGTGTCATTACCAATACTTATCAAGCAGAAAATGGAATTCAAATTTGCAGTTTATTAACTCATTAACTCTCTGTAATGGAATACAAATATGAGTAAATAATAACATGATTTTCCAGCAGCATTTAAGAAATGAAAATAATTGTGGTTTTCCTCAATTCCTGCTAGCAGAAAAATTTTTAAAAATAGTGTACAGCAAATGAAATAATTGTTCCAAGGAAGTAAACTCACAAGCTCTAAAATGGCATACTACTTATCAATAATCCTGTGGCCTCCACGGAAAGCTTTCTAGTACATGCTACACGCATAGCCTTGTTGGCTCAGTGAGATCAAACCCTTTACGAAACATCTCTTCCATAATTTTTCTAGCCTCTGCATCCTGACCAAGTTTCAGAAGACCACGAACTACTATATCGTAACTCCATCGATTTGGATTGTGCCCCCTTTTGTGTAACTTTCTGAGGTATTCATAGGCAAGATTTATCTTGCTGACACTTAATTTCCTCAACAACATGTTGTACGTATACAAGTCAAGAGGAAAACATTGTCGAATCAGTTCTTCCAAAGCGTTAATGTCTTGTTCCCCTCTAATAGAATCAGAAAAGGCATCAATTAACTTGCCAAGTGTCATACTATGAGCCGTCAAATTTTGCAAATTTCGTGAACTGTACCAAGCGTTGAAGAGTTCACGAGAGTTACAAGAATGTAAGAGAAGAACATTTCCTATAAATGATGACATTGGGCGACCAATTTTTGACAGATCATCAATAACTTCTAAAGCCACAGAATACTCTTTACGGAAGCAAAGCAACTTTACAAGTTCTTCATAGCATTCAATACTTGGCCTCAACTGGCTTTTTCTCATCTCCCAAAAGATCTCCAGGGCATATGCCGGCTTACCAGCTCTGCAAAGACCAACAATCATGGTGTGCCATAACTTTCTCCTTATCTCCCTTCTCTTTGACAAATCACGGAAGAAATTCAAAGCATCAGCAATCTTGTCACTCTTTAGATAACTTTGCAACATTAATATGTCAGACTTTAGACTTGGTGCAATGCCACTTCTCACCATCATGTCATAAACTTGTTTAGCCAAATGATGTTTTCCAGCATGCCCAGCTCCATCAATGAAGAAATTGTAAAAATGACAGGTAGGCTCATAGCGGGAAAGTTGCATTTCCAGCAGTCTGAAAAATTGCTTCTCTGGATCATCCATCTGACACAAACGGCAAATAACAGCTCTAAACGATTTCCTGTTTGGAATGTGACCCTTTTCTTGCATCTCTATTAGCAGACTAGCGGCAATATCTCCCCTACCTGCCTTGTAAAAGCCTCTAATTAAGTTGTAATAAGTACTCTTGCTAGTTATTTTGTTTAGTCTGTTAA
This sequence comes from Mitragyna speciosa, assembly GCA_024721245.1. Lineage (NCBI taxonomy): Eukaryota > Viridiplantae > Streptophyta > Magnoliopsida > Gentianales > Rubiaceae > Mitragyna > Mitragyna speciosa. The sequence goes on along the minus strand of JAMWEH010000469.1, from coordinate 2,489 downwards.
GCTGCCCGTGTAACAAGTAACCATCCTCCAATTTTTTGGACCTACACAAAGCTGATATGAACTTGTCATAAATCAAATTGCTAAGCACAAAATTCTTCTCAAGAGCAACAACAACCAGCTCCATCATCTTGTCAAGCTTTTTCTCTCTGCAGAGAGCATCAGCAATAATAGAAAAAGTCTTTCTACCAGGAAAATAACCTTGGTCAATTGCATTTATTAGTACCTGATATGCCACATCAACACTCACATCCCCAAAAAGACTATTTATAAGATAGTTGTAAGCCATGCCATTCACAGAAAGACCAAATTCTGCCCTCAAATCATACAACTCCATTGCAACATCCAACATCCCTGCTTTACAAAAGAAGCACAATGTAGCATTCATAGTTACCTCGTCAGGTAATATGTTTTGCTCTTTCATCTCTATCAACAAGTCAAAAACCTCCTCTAGTCTATTCTGCCTCAATAGTCTAGACACCAAACTATTGTAACGAAATACATCCGGGACATACCCATCAACCTCCTTTTTACCCTTCAAAAACACCAATGCCCCTGTCTAACTTCCCTGCATTTACAAGGTCCCTAATCCACACACCGTAAGCAGGCTCCAAAGGAACATTACCCAATTTTTTCACCTCTTCCACCAGTATACCTGCCCTCTCAAACTGTTTATTCTTGCACAAAGCATCCACAAAAGTGGCCACAAGAACCCCATTTAACGCCACCCTCCCATTCACATCCTTCGCCATCAAACGCCTCAAATACTCCTCAGCCCTATCCAAATCCTTCTGCTTGCAAAAATTCTTCACCAGTATTGAGTGCGTGATCTCATTTTCGTACCCCCGTAATCTAATTTGATCAGAAACAACATCCACAACATCAAAATAACCATGTTCAACCAAAGAATTCAACAAAACATGATAAGAAAAATAATCCAAGTCCATTCCTTGAAAGCGCATTTTACCCAACAGTTGCAGTGCAATCTCAGGTTTGCCCGCAACCGAATAACCAATGACCAAAGTACTATAAAATCTCCCTTGGTGAGCATATCTTTGCTTCTTATAATTCTCTAAAAACTCTAGCATCAAAGACATTAGCTTAGCCTTCGAAAGAATGCTAAAAATCGCGTGAAAAGTTGCCCGCGTGTGCTGAAACCCCGGCTGCCGCCCAGACCAATCAAAAAACTTGAGACAAGAGAGCAAATCCCTTTCCGATTTCCCATACTTCAATACATCGAGAACTAAAGGCTCCGATAACCGGAGGTTCAAGCGGCAGAGAGCAGCCTCCGCGGCGACACCATCTTTCATCCGCAAAATCTCGAAGACATGATCGAGAAATGGGTTTTTGCGGGATAAAAACCATTCTTTGAATGGCAATAAGATATCACTTGCTTGATGGGTTTCGCCGCCGCCGGCGGAAAATAAAGAAATTGGTGATGCTGGGGATGTAGATGGCGACGCAGTTAGAACGGGTTGGTGGGCCTGTTGTTTGGCGGCGGCGGAGGAAGTGGAATAGAATAAATAGAGGGGAAGAGGGTAGTAACAGGAGGCCCTGGTTTGGCGAGCGTATCGAAGAGTTAGCATAATTACGCAATGTTTTTGGTATTTTTTGGTTATGAGTTGGAGAAGAATACTGGTAAGATTGAATTTAAGGCAGCAGCAATCATGACGGCAGACGGCGGAAGGGGTGGTGGCCAGTACTGGGTAGGATTAAGCTGAAAGGAGTTTCTTGAATCACCGAGGGAAGCTCAGCTATGAACGGCGGCGACGACGCTGGGGTCAAGCTGTAAATTCAGCAATATTAACACTGAAATGACCAAACACTTTTCTTCATTAGTAAAATCCGATAAAAGAGAAAAAAAACAAAAAACCCGATCTAGTTTAGTACAGTTGAAAATTTTAGACCACTCGCAATTGGTCGAGTATTTTATTTATTGAGCTCGAGTTGAAGCTGAAAATTTTAGATTACTTAAAATTGATTCGATTTCAATTTAAATGGATTCTAATAAAATAATGTTTTTATTCTTGTTAATTAGAACATGCACGTAATATAAATTAATTGAAATTATATTAAATTAGCTTGAGCTTAAAAAGTTAACCGGTTCGATAACCATATGCGAGAAATTAAGCTTAGTACTCATAAAGTTTAATGATCTAAGTTGATGTCTTTATAGTTTCTAGAAATTTCATCATTTCAATTCAAGAGTTGACAGCAGGACGAATATTGTTATTTTTTTAAATGTAGTTATAGATTTTTGCATTTTTTATATTAGTTTGGATCCACATAATGATTGTTTAATAGTAATAAACGGATAATTTGTGTTTGTAAATTCAAGAATGCAACTCAAAGAGCTAATATATAAAAAGTTTCTTATTTATTTAATGCATCTTAAACCAAATTCTTTGTGCTTATATGGCATAATCTATTATTTTTAGAAATAATTTCAGAAACCCCCCTAAAATTTTTGATAATTTCATTTGATTTGTGAA
>JAMWEH010002851.1:0-16797 GCA_024721245.1 Mitragyna speciosa | reverse complement strand
TGCAGTGAGAGTGTGTTGTGCGTGTGTTCTATGCGAGTGTGTGAATGCTTGTGTGTGTCTATGCTTGTGTTCTGGTGAGGGAAGGTGGAAGTGTGAAGAATGCAAGTGTGTGTTGTGTGTGTTTATGGAGTGAACGAAACTGGTGTGTTTGATGTGTGAGCTGTGTGAATGGTGAGGAAGATGAGAATGGTGTGTGCAGGTTGTGAGGGAAATGTGTGAATGCCGGTCGTGATGCCTGTGAAGGAAAATGATGAGGGGAAGAGGAGGTAGAGAGGAGTGAGGGAATTGCAGGTGAGTCAAGAAAAATCATGAACAAATCTCCTAAAATCTGGTGAATGAAAATGAAAGTGGTGAGGGGAGTTGGTAATGTAGTGTAGCTGGAAGTATGGCCATGAGGTTGCTCTGGTAGCAGCCATACTGCTACAGTAGCAGCAGCCTGCAAAACGCAGCCTGCCTACTGTTTTTTTTTTTTTTTAAGTAAAATAAAAGAAAACAAAAAATGAAATAGACTAAAATAAAAGATGTTGGGACCTCTAAAATCACTAAGAAAATACTGAAATTGATAGTTATAAAAACGAATAAATAAAATTTACTACAAAAAAATTAAAAAGTAACATACCATTAAAAATGTGCGATTAATAGAAAAATAATAATAACAAATAATAATAATAATAAAGTATTAAAATAAATATTAAAAATTTCTAAAAATCATGAAATTTATACGGGAAATTCATGAATATATGAGCTATGCATAAATAAATTCACTTGAAAAAATTCTCATAAAAAGAATGCATTGGGAAACGTGCCATTACTAAACAAAAAGATAAAAATTAAATAAATATTAAACGACCTCTAAAAATTATGAGATTTTTACAGAAATTTATGAGTATTCAAAATGCATATATAAAAATTTTACTTGAAAATTCTCATGAAAATAGCGCATTGGAAAAACGTGCCGTTGAATTAAAAATACTAAAATTTAAATAAAGGATGAATGACTCCTAAAAATCATTAAATCATAAATAATGATAAAAACAGTAAAATTGTGTATTTAGGAAATAAAATAAAATAATATTTACGTGATGAAACTACCATTTTGCCCATGATGTGACGAATTAGACATAATACGCGAAAATTGTACTCAACCCCCGGAAAATAAAAAATATCCCCTAAAATAAAGTAATACACATATTTTAAAAGGTGTGTCAAAATTTGGTGTCTACATTATGAATTCACACTAATTAAATACAAAAAAGAGTTTAGGAATTGTTTGGTTCAAATTCTTCTATCACTGTCAGTATGAATATTATTAAACCTATCAAGAGTATGAGTTTGACAATTACCTCAAACATGTTTGATTTATTAATGGAATAGATATCATTCCTATAAAAGAGTGAATGAATTTGATAGGATAGTATTTTAAGGAGAATTATAAAAATTTCAATTAATTACTTTTATTCTAAATATTAATATTTATTTTTCAAATATCAATAATGAATGTCATTATTACTAACACACATTCCCTTATTCTCTAAACCAAACACTCCCTTAATTTCACCACCCCAGCACACCCCCGCTTTTGGTCCCCTTTGCAAACAATTGTTTTGACAGGAAAGATAAATGATTGGCATTCAGCGTACAATTACGAAAACTTGTAGTGATACTACGGGTGATTCTGAGGGAAATTGGATCTCCAATCCCAGCCATCGACTTTAAAGAAAAATAATATAAAATAATAGAATAATGATTATATAATTTTATTTTAAATTATAAAATTCATAAATAAGATATACTGTCATATGTCCAAGGACGGTCATAAAAAGAATTGTCAAAACGCAATGTTCATGGAAGAGTTATTACGAGGTTATTTTCTTTGTAATTTGTTGACTTCATCAAGAGTTCTGTCTCGTTCCAAAACATATTTATCACTTGATAACTAGAACAAGAAATCGGTTATTCTAAATTTATAGAATGGAAATTTAGTGAGCGTCGAAGAAATTGGAGATTGTTCTTGTTTTTGTTGTTTTGTTTAAGAGGTTCAGATACAATACAATATATTTTATTTTCCATCCCTTCTAATATCCCACAATTTTTTGTTGATAAAAATTTTTTGTTCATTTTGTTACGGCTAATTACCCCTTAAACTAATTAATATTAATACCTCTGCAAGGAAAATAATAAATAAAGAAAATAAACTTCGAAATGTTCCTGGAAATTTAGTGTAGGATTGGGCCGCTGATAGCTGGCCACCTGATCAACGAAAATGAATATCCGTCTCAAGAGTCAAGGGTACACGTCTTGATGAGTGAAAACAAACATGTCTCTTCTTGGATCTCTGGAGGGTTTTTATTTTTTTTTCCAAATTATTTTGTTTGAGGTGTTAAGAAAAGTTTTGCAATGGAGCTCAGCTGATAAATGAAAAAAATTCTCTTTCAATCTTGGACTGACAATTCTACCATATTATTTAAGGTGCAGTTAAACTTTTCATTTCTTACTTTTCACCACAAACTTTTCTTGAAAGATCCATTTGAATGATGTTGATGCTGGAGCCATCAGCTACCAATCCGCAAGACAAATTCAAATTGGGGACACCCATATCCCAATTGTCCTAAGAGGGGCAGGGCATGATTATTGATGTCTGCATACTGCACATGTTTTTCTTGGTCATGAATATTGTATTCACTATTACCTCATTCCCTGTACAATAAACCAGCAATTATATTGCTCGTCTATTCTAGTATTTGTATATCAACTTGTTTAGGATTTAGTCAATTTTGCTCTTTTTTTAGACTTTCGTAGGCTGGTCACTTTGTATCTGTATACCACCATAGTTTAGGATTTAGTCTAGGATCTTTACTTTCGTAAGCATTTGATTAATACCAACATTAAAAGGCTTAGAGTGCAGCAAAAACAAGCATTCATTTTTTACTTGTATTTTGATATCTGAAACCATGAAAAAATGAAAAAAAAAAATCAGTTTCTTCATCATCCTACCGGGAATCAATAGCGAGCGAATTTTCGAAAATTGAATAGTAGATTGTCCTACATAGAGGGTGTAATCTTTCAGATTGAACTCTATGGATAAAAATCCAAGGCATGAAAGTGATTTTTTTTTTTTTTTTTGAAACTTGAAAGTGAAAGTTAACCACTAAACATTTTCATTTAATCATGGTTCAATTTTAAAGTCAATTCGCTTGGGATAGTAACCTATTTTATATGTTTTTTAACACGCTTTGAGTGAAAGACTATGTTCTTTAATGGATTTTGAGTCAGGCTTTACGCCTAAATTCATACACTTTCATTCAAGACTTAACACGCGATCGGGTCATTTTTAACCTCAATATTTTACTCCCAAAAAAACACCCCACAAAAAAAAAAAAAAAAAATATTCCATGGGCTTTCAACAGCCTGGTGTCAAGACAAAGTCTGGCATCTAATTCTCAAGAAATTCTGTCATAACCAACTAATGTGATTATTATTTAGGTAATCTGTTAGGTAGCTAATTACACTATTTATACGAACAGTAAAAACGGATTCCACTCAATTCTTGATACATTTTTGGGATCCAGAGCACGAATGAAATCGAAAAATGACTCAATTTCAGCTAACGCTGCTGACAACAAGAGCAAAACCTGCCAAAGTTGCCCGTATCTCGAGAAGTCAAGAAATTCCTCCTCTCTGCATGATCCCAGCAAAATGTCTGATTTTGGAAGGCATTAATGGATTGTAACAATGGTTGTTTCTCCTTTCAATTCGAATGACGATGGTTCTCGACGGAATTCTTACCATTCGTTCTCCTCCATGTTCCCGCTGTTAGTTCTTGGATGGCAGATGGAAACAATGTCTTCACGGATTCCAAAGATTTCCACATTTAACCTATGCTTCAATTAGACACACCTTCTAATATAGTCCGTTTGGGAGTTGGATAAAGTGTTCATTGCTTGAGTTTATTTCAGTAGGAACCTAATTGTATGAGTTTAGGGCGTTTATAAATATTTAGTAGTTCAGGATAATTTCAGTAATTTAGCTTTTCCGCAGGAATTTGTTTCGATAATTACTATTTTTAGTTGTCTTAGTATTTGAATAAGGAATGTTTTCTTTAGAAAAGAAATTAGTATTTGTATCGGCCATATATTCATATTCGTACCGGGATTCCTATTCTAAGAGGGTCGAATTCCAATTACAATAGATTTGGAGATTTTTTGTCTTCTTGAAGGTCGAGCAAAGCAATATACTCTTGTTGGTGATGCGTAAAGGTTGCTCTTGGCGTTTCCTAAACAGTTCATCGTCATTCTTTCAAGATTTCAGCAGGCTGATATTAGTTTTCTGTTCTAATTTTGTTTCATCTCTGCTCCTGCGTTTTCTGCCGGTTTAGTTGCAATTCACTACGACTTTTAAGCTCTAAAGAAGTTCACGAATCGGTTGGCCCTACCATCAGCTTGTCTTGTGCTGCGTCAGGAGAGCCAGCAGGGGAAGGCGCTCTCTCTTTCTCTCTCAAAAGGGTGTGGGGTTTGATCACAATTGATTAAACTTTACTAGTGCGATTTTAAGGTTAAAAGATTTTAAGCTCCTGCATCAGCTATTAGATAAATGCGTGAATTCTCTCTAGTTTTTATCCATGGAATGTCATGTAAATTAGTCCGGTTGTGGTTGTATGTATTTCTTAAGGTTGATGAATCTCATTTTTCTAATTGCACGTTCCTTTCATGTGTTCATGCAGAGAGTCCAAATGCAGATGTTAATAGCAATTTCCAGGAGACAATGAGGAAGCTAGCACAAATTTTAATTACACCATTATTACTGGTTGCGATGGTACTGCCATCATTGTCTATTGGCCCTCATGAACGGAAACAAGTAAGTATATGGATGTATGCTTGAATACTTGTTTAATCATGCAACCACTTAATTCGACATTTGAAACTGGTTAAATTTCATCTTGTAACGTGGCCTTTTATGAAGTAAAAAGTGTTATATTTTGGGCAGTTATGTTGCCTTAAAAAGCTATGGGAACTAAAAGAATTGCATTCGTTATATCATGGGGTTGAATCTCTTATTGTTTTTGAATTGCTTTTGCCGTATAGGTTCTAGTAGATGTACTCTGCAATATTTTCAATTGTGCACGATTAATTCCTTTCTGCGTCCACATTCACTCTGGCAATCAAGTTTTCCCAGTTCTTGCCGAAAAATTGAATCTTTAAACTAATAAAACTTCTAGACTTGTTGGAGACCAAATAACAGAATGTTTGCAAGTATGTTGAAACAACTACATCTTTAGGAGGATACCTATGGTCAGTCTTGACATTTGCAGACGATTCTGTGAGAAGGGGAATTCATTTTTCATTAGTATTTCTGCAGCAAAATCCATGATTCTCCTTGAGGTGTTTCCCTGTTGCTCTTTTTGAATTAACACCCATCGTACAGGGAAAAAGAGATAAGAAAAGGGATAAGTTAATCTATTGCTTCAGTTGTTTCCAAATATATCAAGCAACCTTTTCCATCCTAGTAGAAAGTTAACTGATGAAGGCCATATTGCCACTTTTTAAATCCTTTCAACACTCATTCTATTCGAAATCTTTCAGTTTTAGCTTGTCCGTGTTCTCATGTTTAAGTTAGACACTAACACGTCCCAGGTTATAAATCATGGTGGCTACCATTTTAAACTGAGAAGTGAAGAATTGTACTGAAACAAACTTAAAAAACATAATTCACTAGTAGGACAAAAAGAAAATGATCTGATCGAGGAGAGTATTATCTTCGTTGCTAAATCAAAAAGACTAACCCCCCCATTAGAATGAAAAATCAAGTCTAACAAGATCAGTATTCATCAGTTTGAATTGATTAGCATTATCAATTTCTGACAGTCTTTTTAATTAGCCATAAATTTTAGGACTTGTTTCTCCAAAATATTTGCTGACTCAATGTCAACATTTGTAACACGTGAAAAGAATTTCCCTCACTTTGCTTGTCATACTATTTGCAGATTAGCTTCCTGGAGTTCAAAAACAAGCTTCTCGAGCCTGGCTTTGTGGACCACATTGTTGTTTCAAACAAAGCAGTTGCGAGGGTTTATGTCAGAAACAAAACACAGAATCTGAGTGGTGATGATGCTGGAGAAGGTTCAGCATTTGGAAGTAGCATCTCTTCCGGAGAGAACACTGGCCATTATAAATATTATTTGAATATTGGAAGTGCTGAATATTTTGAGGAGAAGCTGGTGGAAGCCCAGAAAGCATTGGGGAGAGATTCTCGCGACTATGTGCCAGTTACATATGCATCTGAAACGTTTTGGTTCCGGGAGTTAATGAGCTTCGTACCAACAATGTTGCTTGTGGGTTCTCTCATTTGCTTGGGGATGGGGTGTTGTTCTGGTGGACATGGAACATTCAGTACAGGAAATGCTCGAATTACAAAAGTAGATAAATATGCTAAAAACAAGGTTTGACTGTTTTTTCACCTTTTAACACTCTTTTTGTTATATTGATGCCTTTTAGTTTGTTCAATAATAATCCTTTAAACAATCAGATAGCAGTTTGGCATAGATATCTAGGAACCAGCCAGAATGAATTTTTTGCCTTTCGTTCTATCTTTGAAATTTTGCAGGTATATTTCAAAGATGTTGCTGGCTGTGATGAAGCAAAGCAGGAGATAATGGAGTTTGTGCACTTCCTTAAGAACCCAAAGAAATATGAGCAGCTGGGTGCAAAAATGCCGAAAGGTGCACTGTTGTTTGGTCCTCCAGGAACAGGTAAAACTCTTTTGGCAAAAGCAACTGCAGGTGAATCTGGCGTGCCATTTCTGTCTATGTCTGGTTCAGAATTCATGGAGATGTATGTTGGTGTTGGCCTTCAAGGGTGAGACATTTGTTCCAAGAGGCAAGGCAGTGGGCGCCTAGTATAATTTTCATTGATGAGATTGATGCCATTGGTCGGGCAAGGAGAGGAGGGGGTAATCTCTCTCATGAATGTGAAGACACTCTAAACCAGTTGCTTGTAGAAATGGATGGATTTGGAACCACCTCTGGGGTGGTTGTTCTTGCTGGCACTAATAGACCTGATATCCTGGATAAAGCCTTGTTAAGGCCTGGTCGATTTGATCGACAAATTAGCGTAGATAATCCTGATATCAAAGGTCGTGAGCAGATATTTCAAATCTACTTGAAAAGGATCAAACTTGATCAAGAGCCATCCTATTATTCCCAGAGACTCGCTGCCCTCACTCCTGGGTTTGCTGGAGCAGATATTGCAAATGTCTGTAACGAAGCTGCTTTGATTGCTGCGAGGAGTGAGGAAACACATGTGAAACTGGAACATTTTGATGCAGCTATTGATAGGATAGTTGGTGGTTTGGAAAAGAAAGATAAGGTAAGATCAGAATTATATCTCCTGCTATTCATGTATATCTACGGTTGTGATTTGAACTTAACCCATCAAATGAAAGTATAATAAGCCTTCTTTTCAAACAGGTAATAAGCAAACTCGAACGCCGTACTGTAGCTTATCATGAATCCGGTCATGCTGTTGCTGGCTGGTTTCTAGAACATGCAGAACCTTTGTTGAAGGTAACAATTGTTCCTCGTGGTACAGCTGCACTTGGCTTTGCTCAATATGTACCCAGTGAGAACCTTCTGATGACAAAGGAACAACTTTTTGACAGGACATGCATGACTCTTGGTGGTCGTGCTGCTGAACAGGTTAAAAATTGTGTTATGCTGTTACATCTTTTTCTGTATAATAGTGGCAGATGTAGGTTCTTTAATATGATGATGCTTTAATTTGTCTATAAAAATTAACATTGACAAAGTACTAAACATATCTTATAATAATTGTTCAAAATACTTTACTAGTTTAACACAACATGCCCCTTTGATAAATTTTTAATCTGTTTACACCTCTAAAATTCCTTCTTGGCCAATGTATCTGGGGGACTTGTCAGGAAAGAGAGAGGAAACAAATCCGTGTATCTTAATAAATTGTTGTTTACTCTCATGAGTTTTAAATTGTTGCAAGTTTGCTTATAGCGTGAATCTACATTCTTGTTGCGTTGGGTCAGGTGTTGTTGGGTAAAATATCGACTGGAGCGCAGGATGACTTGGAGAAAGTGACTAGGATGACATATGACCAAGTTGCAGTCTATGGTTTTAGCGAGAAGGTGGGTCTTCTTTCTTTTCCTCGTAGGGATGAGTATGAGATGAGCAAACCATATGGTAGCAAGACTGCAGCAATTATTGACGACGAAGTACGTGAATGGGTTGCCAAGGCTTATGACCGAACAGCCCAGTTGATTGAGGAACACAAGGAGCACGTAGCTAAGATTGCTGAGCTGTTGTTGGAGAAAGAAGTTCTTCATCAGGCTGACTTGGTCCAAGTGCTTGGTGAGAGACCTTTTAAGTCAATCGAGATCACGAATTATGATACATACGAGCAAGTGTTCGAAGAGGAAGTTCAGAAGACTGAGCAGACTGTTGTGGATAAAACTACAAATGATGATGGATAAATCACCTCTTAATCCTGAGGTTGTTCCTGCTTAAGATCCAGGACATATTGTTGTAGTAAAAAATTAAATAAATCGAGCATATTAGTTATTAGTTTAAATAGTAGCCTTCATATGTCTTGTTTTGATCGGTTAGTTTAGTTTAGACTGTATTAGAATCTTTTGAGGTGTGAAATATAGGATAACAACATAAGTTAGTGGTGTTTTTAGTGGATAAAGCATTTGTAATTCTGAGCAACACTTCAACAAGTATTCTAATTGTTTTTTGTTTTTTAATGTTTTGGGCCAATCCAGAGACGGCAATATTACAGATGTTAAAAATCAATTTGAGGACTTACACGGGAGAAATAATCATTAAAATTTGAAATTAGCATGCTAAACTTTAAAAAATATATCATTGGACAGCTTTAAAAGAGTACCAATCTATCAAAAATGTATCCAGTTGACATTTAATTGTTAAGTTATATAGACTTCCCTTGTGTGTTCTATAGGAAAATATTAAGCAGCACAGGGGAAGATTTTGGTAACATTTTTAACATGTTATTGAAAGTGAATGCCATTTATTAGTTGAATACTATACCAAAATAAGTTGACAAAACTTAGATATTATCTATTTCCTTTAGTGAAATTGAAAGTATTAGTCAAAGTTGCCCGGGATATATTTTGCTCATAATATGTCTGAAATCTTTTTCTTATTTTTTTTTTTTTTTACATTCAAACGAAGGGAAATACATCTAACTTCAACTTGCATATTCGCAAGATAAATAATCAAGCTAAAATAATTTGCTAGAGATTACATTAATTTTTTTTCTCTGAATACATCTATATATTGCCACAAGGACTGACTGATATTTCGAAAAATACAAATTATGTCGAATGTAATTCAAACATTAAAAATTTTAAATATAATCAAGTTGTTGAGCTGATTAAAACTCACATTTCGTGTATCAAAATTTATTTTATTTACTGAACCCCCCTTCCTTGGGTTAAATTAATCTCAAATTCAAAAAGAGCAAAGAGTTTGATGAAAAGTTGACACCTGTAACAATTATTAGAGAATCAAAACCTCAGTAAAAGCCTATTTTTAACGTTTTTATAATTTATTTTCGCAACCTGAGAATTCCATGTGTCCTTTTGCCGCGCCTCGCCTCTGTCAGCATGACCCAAAGCATACTTCAATTTTTCTTGAACGCACCGTGGGCATCAAGCCAGCCCACGACCGTTATTTGGACGGGCCCATACGGCCCATCTCAAACTTGCCCGTGCTCCCCACGGCCACGACTTCAACGACAGCTGGGTCGTCGTATTTGAGCTGTTAGAGGCGACTTTTGCTTTTTATTCCAACCGCTTTCTATTTTCAAAGAAACCGTTTTTTCTATTTTTTTTAAAATGAAACAGAAAGCCAGATGCCATACATATCACGACTACAACATTTCTTTTCAAACAATCCTCTTTTGATTTTGAGAGCGAAAACAGGTGTACTTGTCAGCTATTTCTTCTGACGCTGTCTTCCCATTCAAGAAAGAAGAACGATACCATTTCATGAAGGTTGAAGGTCGTTTGCTTTGGCCCCCAATCTTTGGATTTGGGGCCTTTTGGCAACTTTGGCTGCCTCTTAAGACAATGGAAATTGTAGTTACATGTGTTGGGAGTCAATAGTTTTTTTTATTATGAATTTTAGCATTTAATAATACTTTATCGGTAAGCAACTAAATCATTGACTTAGTAGCATTTCCAATTTGAGGGCCATGAGAACGTCTCGAAACCATCTATGCATCTTGTTCAACAACTTTTAAGCATTCACTCCATCTTAAATGACTGTTTGGAGATAAACATATATTTAAATTTTGCAAAATTAGCCTCTAATTGGTTTCGACGCACAGTTGCAAACGTTTTAAAGGTTAATCTTTTCTTGTACAACTCCTCATTCTACAAATATATAGAACTCGTTGACTTTGAATTAATTACGAAGTCCGCCCTCACTAAATTTTAATTCGATTTATGCACCTACCAAGTGAATAGACGAGACCAAGTGGATTTCAAGACTCTAATCTAATGATTAACATTTATGAGTACTTTGAATTTAGAGGCAAATAACGAATTAGCAACAAGATCAAATTTGGGTTTCCATTAAAAATTATAATATATATATTTGTGTCGAACTTTGATCACCTTCACAGGTGATCATCATTCCACTAGACAATTCTCCACCAGCATGTTTCTGATAATTAATTAAAACAACAAACGAAAAGAGAATAAAAAACAAACAACACATAACAAACCTAAACCCAGTTATGATCCTCCCCGTACAAAATCAGCAGCTAAAGGAAGAAAACTTGAGACATTATGCAACAAGCTGACCTAGCAAAACAACCCTTAACAATCATCATTGGTCAGAATGAAAAATAATTCTCAGCATTATCGTCATCATCATCAACAATCCCATCAAAAATGGGTCTTTGAGAAGGTCAGCAGCGGAAGGTCTAGCCCTTGGCTTCGCAAGACACTTCTCAATAAATGCCTTCACCTCAGCGTCCTTAACCTTATCCATGGCCTGAGGTCTCACCCCGCACATCACCTTCTTGTATATCTTTGCAACGCTGTCACACTCCCTGTACGGCAATTCAAGTGTTACCATCTCGAGCACACACATGCCAAATGAATAAATATCGATCAACTCTGTATAATCCTCCTCATAGAGCTCTGGTGCCATGAATTCTGGTGTCCCAACTATTGTCCTCGCACAGTGGCTCCTCCCAACAATTGCTGCTAAACCCAAATCACCAATCTTCACCTATTTAAGTGTAAAAGAAACTGTTCAGATTCTTTTCCTCATAAATTCAAAATAGTTAAGTAAGACAATAAGTCAAAGCCCCAAAAAGAAACATTAAAAAAATGTTGAAGTTTTATTTACCTAAAGAAAGCAACTTTTTCAATGAAAACTGAAGGCAAACAGCTGTACAACAGCTGACGCCGTGTATATCTACATTATTGAACTTGATTTCTATAAGCACAAAGTCTTTGATTTTAATCTATTCCTACCTATATTGAAATTCTATCTAGAGAAAATGAGGCCATTAGTGCTAAAGAGAGAATATCTGAGAATCACCGATATCTACTATGTAGTTGAGTACAAATTTTCAACAACTACAACCAAGTGAGTACAAGAGGAGCCAAACAGGGACCAGATAAGGATCAACGTTGATGTTAGCATTGATAGAATAAAAAGAAGAGTCAGCTACAGTGTCGTTGCCAGGAACACAAGAGGAGAAACTAAATTGGTAATGGCAGCAGCCGAAAATCGTGAAGGACAAATGGTTTTTGAGGAAGCTAATACCATCAAACTGGCACTGCTTTTGGCTAAAAGAAGAGGATGGAAGAAGCTGAGGATTGAAGGAACAAACAGGAAACTTTTGGAGGCCATAAGCAAGAAGGAGCCTCTAAATGATAGTAGTGCAACGGCAATTGAGAATGTAATCGATATTTCCTCATTGTTTTGTTCCTGCTCTTTTAAAACAATAAAAAATAGTTGTAATAGATTAGCTAGTAGAATTGCGAGGTTTGCAGTAAATCTGAAAGATTGTGTAATTTGGGAAAACTCATTCCCAAGCTGGGTCAAGGATCTTCAAGTCCTTGGTTAGGGGCAGTGGTCCCAAGTGTATATTTGTATATTTGGCAATCAATAGAAATACTTTTGACTTTTGACAAAAAAAAAAAAAAAAAAAAAAAAAAACAACCAAGTGAATGACCGGTATCTACTGTATAGTTGAGTACAAATTTTCAACAACTAAAACCGAGTGAATGATGGCAATATCGATGTGGAGAGAGATTAATACCTGACCAATGTTGCCATTGATGAACACATTGCTGCAATTAAGATCCCTATGTATGATACACGGTTCGTGAGTGTGCAAATAATCTAGACCCTTGAGAATTTGCCTTGACCACTTCTTCAATGCCTTGATTGAAACCTGCCTATGCTTTTTCCTATACTCCCTCAAACTCCCAGATGTACAAACTTCAGTTATAAAATTCAATGTGTTCCTTACCTCGTCTCTCCACACAGAGTATAATGCTATAATGTTCTTGTTCTTTAATGTTCTTAGCAACCGGACCTCTGAATATAACCGATCAATCATGGCTTTATCTTCACAAAACTTTTGCAATTTTACTTGGTTCCAAGCCACCTCAATCCCTTCTTCTTGATCAAATGCCCTGTACACTCTCTTCACCGACCCTGAGCCAAGTAGCTCATTATACCGGCCATATCGGCCGCTGGGATCAACCTCCACAAATGGCTCCGTGTCTCCGTTGGCCGTGTCAGAGCCCATGCTTGTCAGCTTCAAACCAAAAAAGCAAATTTTTATTCGAAA
The DNA here is from genome assembly GCA_024721245.1 of Mitragyna speciosa. Taxonomy (NCBI): domain Eukaryota; kingdom Viridiplantae; phylum Streptophyta; class Magnoliopsida; order Gentianales; family Rubiaceae; genus Mitragyna; species Mitragyna speciosa. The sequence goes on along the minus strand of JAMWEH010002851.1, from coordinate 3,934 downwards.
CAGAACGAAGGCTAGTAATTAAAGAATTCTTAAAATTTGGCAGCTTCAATCAAAGAAAATCGGAACTTTATTCCAATCCCATAAAACAGAACAACTGCTACCAATTAAAAAATCCGACAAGCATATGAGCACCATATGAAATGATACAATCAATAAATGGGAGTTCAATTATTATCTTTAATCTTCATTTTCTTCCTTTTATATGCATGAAAATAAATCAAAACTTATCCAAAAGATTTTTCTCTACTTACGAAATGTACCGCAATTGCACATTCAGAAACTAAAAATTACCCAATACCAAAGTCCAAAAAGAAGAAAAAAAATAAAACTAAGTTTCCCAAATTTACAAACTTATCAACACTAAAAAGAAATATGTACAAAGCCCAGTACTCCAATTTTTGCATAAAGATAAAGATTAATAAGTCTTTTCGAAAGTTTTTCTGAAAATGTCTAAGAACCAAAAACTTGTAATTTACCATCACAATTTCTAAGGCAGTTTGAAGCTCTAATAACAAAAACCAATCGTACCAAAAACCAACAGAGCAGCCCCAATCAAAACATGCAGGGGATAGAAAACTAAATACAATAAAACAAAATAAAAGAAACAAAGGATTGATTTTGTTTTTACCATAAAGCGTGAAGGATAGAAGAGAAGACTTTGTCTTCTTCTTCGACAACCGAAACTTAAAGCTTACTGCTTCTTCCAAATAAAGGACACCAAACCTGCGACATTGGAAAAAATGAGTACATTTGAGGTGGCGGTTTATATAGGAGAGGTTTGGGATACTTTGGACTTGTCAGCTAATAAAGCCGTTGAACAAGGAAAAGTATACAATACATTACACGTGTATTGTCACGTGGTGTATTAGAACCAATAATTTATCACTGTGTGATAATGATGGGTCATACTTTGTATTATTTGGTGATTTGTGATTGGTTCTAACGCACCACGTGACACGCCACGTGACGCGCGTGGTTCACGCAATACTCACTCCGTTGAACAAGGCTGCTGAGTTTTTAAGCATTAACCGCTGTTGGGTGGCTTTAACTGTAGTTCAGACTTATGGGTTAGTGGACTTTTCCACTGGCCACTTTGTTTTCGAATATATTTATATAATCATGTGACAATCGTTTGTTTATGTGTTCACTTTAGTTTCTTTATTTAATAAATGATTTGGTGATTAAAAGTGATTAAAAGGCTTGTTTGAGCCAAAAAATGACGTTTAAACCTTGGTTATAAAATAAAATCCTATTTACTTATTGCGAATCGGGTAAGATTTCTATTGCAATTATGAGTTTCAATTTCAAATTTTAATGTGATTAATTACAAAAACCTTCTATCACCACGAATAGCATCAATAGTTGAAATTATAATGAGGTGATTAACACAAGAAAACAAGTGTGCTATGACATTTTTTTATCACATATTTCAAGTCTTCAAACATAGTTGTACGTCAAATTGTTGTCCTTGATTTTTTGTTACATGTCGGTTGAGTTGATAATATCATTAATTTAGACAATAAAGTCCTAAATTCGAATGTCATATCTCATATCCTTCAATATGTCAGGGAGGAAAAATCAAATTCGTGTAATTGTTTTCACAAAGCGATATTAAACTAACCTGTAAATGTTATTTCTCAACTAATTTATGTCCTTTTTTTTTTTTAAAAAAGGTAGTTTTTACCTTTTTGGCTGAGAAATGAGATTTTCCTCCAAAGAATTTTTGCATTTGCAATTCTTCTCAACTAGGTAAAAAAGGGGAAAGAAAAAAAGCCCTTGAAGAAGCAAATTATCAACGATCAAAGCATAAGAGTAGCGTGCACTGGACAAACAAGCCCAAAACTCATAATCCAAACTGCAGACCCAATTGGATACCAGACTTTGATTACGGTACCGTTCGGTCTCCTCGACCCGACCTGCGGCCATAGCCCATATATAAAAATTCCCACGTATATACTTCAATGGTAAAGATTCGATCTTGGAGAAGAAAAAATGGCGACAACAACGAAGACCCTAAAATCAATTTCAGCGGAACTACAGCTGATCGATGAGAAAAAAGCCAAACTGAAATCGGCATTGGAAGACCTCCAAGCGCAGTATTCCTTCCCCAATCTTAAATGGGAAGATTTAGATTCCTATTTCACCTCCCTTCAATCCAACCTCCTCCACAAATTCTCCCTCCTCCAATCCCAAGAATCGGACCCGAAGCCCCAGACTCAACTCCAGCCCAAACTCAAGCAGAAAGCTGCCAATACTACTAATGCTACTTCTTCTTCGGGCCTGTCGAGCTCGAACCCGGTTCCGGCTCGGCCGGAATTGAAGTCTTTCTGTGAGAATATGGACGGGTTAGGGTTGAGGAAATACATACTCGATCGGCCCAGAGAACGGGCTGCTATCTGGGTCGAGATGGCTGACGCGTGGAAGCACGCGCCGGACCCTGCAAAAATGGTTGTTGATGCCATGCAGGGATTAAGTGGGTTCGGGTCCGGGTCGGGTTCGGGTTGGAGAGTGGCTGTGGGTTTGTTGGAGGAGTTGATGAGGGCTAAGGTGGAGATTGGAGATGAGGTCAAGGAGAAGGCGAGGGCAATCGCGGCTGAGTGGAAAGAAAAGTTGAAGTTGGCTGATAATGGTGATGGTGGAGGAGGAGGAGATGAGGAGGAGAATGGATTGGAAAAGTTGTGTTTTTTGCATTTGTTGGCTACTTTTGGACTGGTGGAGGATGAGGGTTTTGACTTGAATGAGCTGGTTGAGTATGCTGTTGTGATTGCTAAGTATCGACAAGCTGTGGAGTTGTGTCGTGCTCTTAAATTTGGGGATAGGATTTCTGGTAAGTTAATTTCTAGTAATATAATTTTTTATTTTGTTTACCCACTAATTTCTTTGGAAGCAATCCAAGGCGCATTAGGTGCTGAAATTTGGAATTGATTTTCTGTGTATCCATTGGTTCGTCTTGCACACCTAGAACACATAAACTTCGTAGATTTGTATGTGGAATTTGGCTGTAAATGGTGAAGAAAGGCACTGATTTAAGATGTTAATAGTTATTCAACAGAACTTGAAAGAAGTTGTTTATGATTTTGTACTTCTTTCGTTAATTTGAGAAAATGGACATAATCCTTACTTTTATATGTTAAATGGAGCAGGGCTTAACAAATTTGTGTGAAATCCCTTGCAATTTTTTCTTTCGAATCTTTCAGGCTATGTATTAAAGTCATTGCATGATTTATGAAATGATTGCACACCTTAAAAAGAGGAAATTTAAGCTATTTACTGCATATAATTATAGATTTGCATCCTCTTTGTATTGTCTGATGAAAGGAGTCTTCCTTGCTTGCTTGTCACAGACATCATTCAGAAACTTATTGGTAAGGGTAAACAGCTTTTGGCTGTTAAGTTCATATTCCAATTTGAGCTGGCAGACAAGTTCCCACCAGTGCCTTTGTTGAAAGCTTATGAATTTGATTCAAGGAAACTTGCTCTGAAAGTTCGTAAGAATGGAAAGTGCTCTCGTCAGTCTTTGGTAATCTTCTATGCTTTAAGATGTCTTGAGTAGAACCTTTCACCAATTAAAATCTGCCAAACTTGCTTATGTGAGTCTTCTTTCTTTCTTTCTTGGATAGAATGAGGCGGCGGCAAAAGAAATCAGCTCGCTTAAAATCGGTCATCAAAATTATAGAAGATCACAATCTCGAAGCACAATATGAAAAGGATACCCTTCTGAGACGTATTGAGAAGCTAGAAAAAGAAAAAACCAGTAAGAAACGACCTGTAGCTGTCCCTGTAGTGAAAGCTCAGCAGCCATCTAAACAACAGAAGCAGAATATAGGTAAGCATACAAGGAAGATTGGAGTTTCTGGGGCATCAGCATTCCAAAAGAATGGTACTGCCAATTCCACTGTTCACCCAATACAGCAGTCTCATATGCAGGTGGCAG
>JAMWEH010000589.1:0-32827 GCA_024721245.1 Mitragyna speciosa | reverse complement strand
GCAGGCACAAGTTGAATTCGATGGGGCCAGACTCAAAATTTGGCTCATGGATTCTCCAATTTGACCATCTTTCTCATCCTAAAAGTAAAAGGAACAAGTTTTTACACTGGATTGACCCATGAATGAGGATCCTTTCCAACAACTAGTGTAAAAGTTGAATTAAGGATTTGTGATTAGTAAAAATTACTCTATTGCTGTCACTGAAAATTGAATAAATAATAGAGCTGTTAAGGTCAAAATCTTCAAATTTTGCGGCTTTTATTCAGAACGCCACATCTTACTAACCTACAGCTTCAGCCAACATGCCTTAAGGTGAAGTATGAATATTAGAAGCAAAATAATATGAGGCAACCATCAGATATAAGATTCTCAGTAACCATGTAATCTGAGATGTGGATGAAGACCTAGCTGGGCCCTTAAGACGCATCAATATCATGCAGAGACTACTGATACAAAAGAGGAATTTGTTACAAGCTAAATTTACAGCAGCAGCTCGTCTACTGCCATGACCTAAGCATGCTTTAGTTCACTCAAATTTTGCACAGATTTCCATGCTCATTATGCAAACTAAGAATACATATGCACCTAATATTACCTCCTATCCACCATTCATGTCAAGGGAAACAATTTTGGTACTTCCCTATCTTATTTTTGAAGTTTCCATATCTTTCTAAAAATTCTTCTTAAACCATAAGCCCCTTTGTCCCTGTTTATATATTTTAATTATCATATTCCACATATTCTTTGCTCCTGTGCTTTTTTTCCTTTTTTTTTTTTTTTTAACCAAAAGCAGCACGGATTAAAAGTGCATTTCATGATTCTGGTTTTCAAATTAGGCAGAGGCAACAGATACAGAATCATGATGGGTAAGTAGAACCAACCTTGCCAGTAGAGGCTCCATAGCCAGAATAGTCATATCTGCACAAGAAATTATGAAGAAAAAGTTAACACTAACATAGATGCTTCAGTGAGTATTTAAATCCATTCAATTGCGAGACAAACAGAAAACTACAAAAATCAGCAAGTTATTGATAAGAATCAAAATTATTGGTTACATAAACAATCAGAAAGTTATAATTGAAAAGAGTTGACTGACAGGTAGGTAGAAAACCAGTTTCACTGTTTCATCCTTCAATTCATGAAGTACAAAAAAAAACTAAAGCAACTATTGTGCCATAAATTTTGGAAAGAATACAAAGACGACACGTAAAGCTTTTCCGAGATAGCATCGCACCAAAAATTAAAAAACCACAGTAGCTGACATGACCACAGGACGTACATGGACAAAACAAGCACAATTTGTATCACAATTTGTCAATGTTAAAGTAAAAGATAAGTTTTCACTGCCCAAAAAGCACAACCCCCAAAGATTCACAATTCAGTGTCTCTATCAAAAGCCACCAGTGAAATTCTCCTTTTTCACTTTCACATTTCATTTTGAGAAAGTCACCAGTGTTACAAGTCCACTTTTACTCACAAAGGACAAGAAAATATGAAAAACATGTAGAGGTGGAAAGGGACTCGCACCATGTAACAAGAAGTAAACCATAATCCAGGCCTCCCTCTCTTTCAATACAGTACATTTTATTGTAAAAAACAAAAGCAAATAATCCTGAAAACACCCTTGTCTGAACTATCGGTTAAAAGAAACATTAAATTCGACACTTAAATCAAGTCTGTGAAAACAACAAAAGTAATAAGCTTGGCTACCATGGGAATTCGTACCCCCACCGGATCCATTTTACGGTCTTGGCCGGGTAAAGTTGCCACCAACCGGCAAAGTTTTCTCCATAAAAAACAAGAAAGGTTAAAACTTTACAAGCCGTTTTAACATTAGACAGAAAGCCATTAAATCAAAAGTCCAAAACCCATCTAGAAAAAAAAACATAAATCCACTGTAATAAAGCAGGCTTGCTAGAGAAAAGGCCGAAAAAACTGAACTTTACCAAACTGATGAAATTGAATGTAAAAGGACACATACAGTAAAAAGACACCACCCATATATTCAATAAATTCATCCAAGCCAACCATAATTTTCACTAGAAAGCTGAGCTCAGAACCAAATGTCACATCTCCATTCATCAAAAACACAAACAAAAAGAAGAAAAAGAAAAGAACCCATTTGCTAAAAACAAGAGAAGAAACGCAACCACCCAAAGCTGTACCAAATAAATTATATTTGATAATACTGAATAAAAATGCCCAAATATACATGAAGAAAATGAAAGAAAAAAGGAGTACCCAATGAGGTTGACTCTGAGATTAGCTTTAAGTTGGACAAAGAGGTCATAGAGCTGGCCCAGATCAGCTGCATTTCCATGAGAGTATAAAACAGTAAGCCTAGCATATGGGTTCTTTAAATAAAAAGCTACAATCTTGTTTCCTCTTTTGGTGTCAAGCAACAGCACATCTAGACAAGGATCATCAGGTGCACCAGAAATGGGCATAGGACGACGTCGTAGAAACAGCCACCAGCTTCCCATTATCCCTCTTCTTCACCTGATATGTCGCCGGAGAAGGTGGAAAAAATGCAAACTTTGCCGCCAGCTGAGATATAAGGCACCCCATGTTGCCAAAAAAATGAAAAAGAACGGATTTTTATTGATTTCTTGATTTTTTTTCTGAAACTCCTCACCTGCACCCCAGTTTTTGATTGGTTTTTCCAGACCCTTTTCATGAATGCATGTGCTCTTATCTGGGTTGGTCTTGAAATTTTGAAAAAGGCTGTTTAAAAAATAAAAAGGAGGTTAGTGTGTGTTTTTGGCAGAGAGGTGATTAAGAGAAGAGAGGAAAGAGTAAATTGGAGGGCTTTTCTTTAAGTCTGTTTGGCCAAAACTCTGAAAAATGAGATCATGCACATGTTGACACTGGAGAGGGTGTGACTGTGTGACTGTGTGAAAGAGAGAAACAGAGTGAGGGAAGTTGAGGTTTGTTGGTCCTGTGCATTGTATTTCTGTATGGATGAATAGATGTATGTGGAACGAAATTGGGTGGCAGAAGAGCTCAGAATGGGGAGAAAAATCAGAAGAGGGGCGAAGGTTTGTGCAATTGTGTGTTGAATGAGTTAAAAGATGGGAGTTTTTTTAAAGGGGAACTTAACATTATTATGTGTCAGTTTCACGGTAGGGGTATCCCTCACTCTCTCTTTCCTCCACAGTATCTCAAAATTGTGTACCATTGCTACTGCTGCTGCAACTATAGTACTGGACTTTGCTTAAGATTTAATTTGAAATGATAACTCATATTGCATAGGAAAAGGTTGTAGTATAACTTGCCCATGCTTGGATTACACCTTGTTTTGGTTTGGATTACACCTTTTTTTGTGCAATAGCCTTTTTATACAGCAGACGCCCACTGGGCCATGTCCTTCAGAATGGAAAACTGCTTGATAGATATATATAATACATAAATTCTATTTATGATTTTTTGAGTTTGAATATGTAAATTGATTGTATAATAGTTTTATTATTGCACATCAAATATCGATTGGAAGAATACTTTATATGTAATATCTTGTTATGTTTATTTAAAATTTTATCTTGTAGAATAAAATCTGGCATTTGCCTCTCACACCCAAAATTCTGCGTTTGTCTATGGACAACAACACAGTGTCAAAACTCAAAACCGAACAAAATTTAACTGAGGTTTCCAAATAGTAGTTAAAGTACAATAATGAAAAAACAAAATCGCGTAGCATAGCACAAGCTAGTCGATGCGAGGTTTCTATGCAACCCCTGTGACAACAAATTCTTTCGGCAAGGAGGGTGCAGTAAATCGGTTTCGGATCGAGAAGTATCTCCCTGTTTTGTTCTAGAACACAAAACAAGTTTTTTTTCTTTTTCTTTTTCTTTTTTGTTTGAAACAACAGGCGTAAAATACACTAGCTCGTCATTTTAAGGATTCACATGTATTTCTTTCTTTGCATTGAGATACTTTTTCGATTTAAATTTTTTTTTTAAATAACATCTTGACCGATGTTATTGAGTGCCCCTAAAACACTAAACATGAGAGTACATGATTTTAATTCTAGCTAACCAAACAAAATTTTAAAATTTGAAATTTAAATGTTGAAAATATTAAGTTGCTGAATGATAAAATTATATCAATTTGTAATTAACTAAATTTAAATATTTCACGTTCGTGTGAATATAATAATTTTAATATTAAAAATATTGAATAGAATAGGGAGAGTGAGTGAGTGTTATGTGTGTGTGTGTGTGTGTGTGTGTGTATATATATATATATATAGAGAGAGAGAGAGAGAGAGAGAGAGAGAGCAAGTGTGATTGTGTCTTTTTGTGTGGGAACAGGCAATTGTATTTGATGTCAAAGAAAGTATGTGTGTGTATGAAAAAGAAACTTGTACGTAAATGTATGAAAGAAGAAAATTTATATATCTGGCGATGCATATATAAGAGAAAGAAATTGTATGTGTAAAAGTAAGAAAAAAAATAATATGCTTCTATATACATGTGTATAAAAACGCACATGTGCATGAAAGAGAGTCTATGTGTCAGAGAGAAAGTGTGTACATATGTATAAGAGAGAGAAAGAAAGAAAAAAATGTGTGTATTTGTTTGAAGGCATGTGTATAAGAGTTAGTGCATACAAGAGAAAATATGTTCATGATAGAAGAAGAGTCTATGTATCTATGTATGTAGGAAAATAAAAATATATTTATGTGCTTGCAAATCTGAGCTTGTTTTTGTGTTGAGAGTGTTCATAAACATATGAGAGAGAGCGCACGCGTGCGTGTGGAAGAGGGGTTTGTGTGTGAGAAAGAGAGCACATTACATCTGTTTAAAATGTAACAAATTAAGTAAAAATTTTTACTTAAAACTTTTTATACAAATTAAGTAGTGCTAAATGTATTAAGTGGTGAAGAAATTTTGTTATCAAAATATGCTAAATTAAAAACAAAACTCTTATTTCATTAATTTTTAGCATTAATTTCCTTTTCTATCTACAATTTTTAATACACTGAACTTTGTGATAACCCATGGTTATTACAAAATGTATGACAGTATACTTTTGGCACTTGGTCTAAATCATTGAAGTCATGGTTTATTGCCTGGCTACCTTTAGCCAATCCTAATTTTCACAAAATTCTCAAATATGCTTTTTAATAGTTCTTTTATATTCCCAACTACCATTATAGGGGTGTTTGGTTTAGGAGAATCAAGAACGGGAATGGATATCATAAATAACGACATCCCATTATTGATGTTTATAAAACAATTATCACTATCATTCAATGACGAATAGAAGTGATTAATTAGGGTGTTAATAATTTCCACTAAAATACTATTCTATCAAACTCATTAACCCAAACACACATCTTTTGAGTTACTCACCCCCAATATACTATTCCTCTCTCTCTCTCTCTCTCTCTCCCCCCTCCCCTCTAGTTTTCTCCCTTTGCTATCTCTTTTGATTTTGAATATTCTTGATTTTTGTATAATTTTTTATAATTTTTTAATAAAATTTTAATAACTTTTTTTTTTACATTCAATTTCTTTTTTTTATAAAAATTTGAACTGAAAATCAAAGATATATAGTACTCTCTATTAATACAATAAAAACTATTTTTTTTGAATGTTATCATTTGCATAAAACTCATATTAGAGCATGGCTATATTTAAAATTGGAGAAGTGTTTCTAGAAATTTTCTTTAAAAAGATAGCAAAATAAGATATCTAAAAAATATATATATCATAAATAAAAGATTTAAAAATTTTAAAATTTACTTGAAAGTCATTCTAGTAAACCAAACAAATATTTTTATAATGATACACATTCTACTGTTAAACCAAACATGCTGAGGGGAATCATCAAAATCCATACTCATAAAAGGGTTAATGATATCCATAATGATAGTGATTAAGGAATTTGAACCAAACGTCACTTCAAAAACATTACATTACATCTTAAAAGGTATTACAATATTATTTTTCTAATCGTATTTCAAAAATCACAAATGATTATAATTTGGCCAATAATTCCTATCGCACTTCATAATAAGATGCGAGTGGTCCCCACTATATTTCTTCCAACCAAGGAAACCTCCATGCCATGTCACCACATACTAATCTAATCCAGAACAAGCTGGACCCATGGACACACCTGAATTTGCTCCAAACAGTCCCGCAGATCAGACTAGGGCTTCCACTTCGACTAATGGGCCCAATTGACTGACCCAAGTTTCATTATTAACGTCTGTTTTCTGCTGCCTTTGAAGCCCATCCTTTTTAACGGTGCACCATCACCTCAGTACACCACGTGAGAAGCACGTGGGCCCCCAACTTCTTTGTCAGGTCATTCTCTTCATTTGATCTTTGACAGTGTTAAATCACAATGATTTGGCTTTGACTCTACAAAATCGTAGTGATATGTGGGACCTCATTAAATCACTATGCATGGGTCCCCAGTTGCTTTAATTTCACCTGATCAACGGTTGTGATTGTGTTTGATTTCACAGTATATATCTCACTTATTCGTCATCTCAGCGGCTTTTATTTTTGATTTTGTAATTATGATGATTTAGCTAGCCATTTTTGTCATTTTGCTACCCCATTGTTCCTCCCCAATTCAGCCATCGTCTTCAGTCCTCATCTCCAATCTTCTATCAATCGACTCAACAGACCATTCTTCAGTCTTCATCTCCAATCTTCACAATTTCTTGCATCGAAAAAGAAGAATTACAAGATCACTATTTACAAGGTTGGTTCTTCTCTTCATCGGGTTCTCTTTTGGAAGATTGGTTGGCTGGCTTTTTTAATTAGTTGGAGTTATTGTTTAATTGAGAAGATTATTAAGTTTTAGGCCAGGTTGATTTTTGTATTAAATTAAAAATTGGTTCTTAATTCAACATGCATTGTTTTGGTCCATTTCTCCAAGTTATTAGTGTCAACTGGAGTAGTGGTTAATTTGGGGTTGCAATTGAGAGATGAATACAACCTTCCAAACGACCGGCCATTCTGCGGTGTTGTCCAGACAATAGCCCCCAAATACCTGTCAAAGTCCATCCCATAAACTATTTATAGGTTGTTATTGTTTGAAATTGATTCCAAGATGCTTTGCTGGTTGAAGCACTTTATTAAATTGTTAGTCACTGATAAAAAGTTTTATGCTTTATAGTGATTGCTTACCCTTTGGTGGCTACCCATAACTCTAGATTTTTGGATAGTTATGCGCAACTGGTTTTCTTGTTTGGATGGCTCTAGGAAATTATATAATGCATGTCCTATTGCATTGAACTGTAATGTATATTGTCTGAGTTTGTGAGAGGAATTTCTTTGTTTTTTTTGGGTTTAATTATTGCTTGTTTCTTTGCCTAACTTGTTGCTTTGTTTATTGTCGAACTTCCACATCCTCGTGTTCATTAGTATTTCTCCTATATTGAGCTGCTTATGTATTCGTCAGGTGTTCCAATTCTTCAGATAATGCATCATTAGAGGACACTCTAGAGGTTACTTGCAGATGCCAAATTTTCAAAATTCCCTTGGAAACTTCTTCCTGGTTGATGTTTATATTTTAGGTTGCAATGAATGTAAACATCAATATAGTAACAAGATTGTTAAAAGTCCATCCCCCAAATGCACCCCTTTATTCTCTCCTTTGGAATTTAAACTGCTGCCCTAAGATAAAAGGTAACTAAATATTACTCAAATTCTTGCTACAAGAATTTTATTTTTTTGGCTTAAATTCGACATGGTAGTTTGAGAATCATGTTTATGGTATTACGTTTTCACATGTTTAGCCATTAGCTATGTTGACTGTAATCCAAATTGTATAAATTTTATAATCAGTTTCTTGATTTTGTTTCTACTTTTGTTTTTCTTTTTTGCCTGATCTAGTTTGTCCTTCTTGTTCTTGTTCTTGTTCTTTTTTTACCGTTATTGATGTGTTGGTATTGTTATTTTCGATTGTGGTTATAACAACACAAGTGATAGCGAGCTAGTACTAAATTTGTTAAACAAGAAAACACTACCTTCTACAATTAAATTTGTTAAACAAGTAAACACTACCTTCTACGAAGTAAGCCATCTTTGGGAAGATATATATTTCTGTTTTTCAAGTTAACTCTCTATTGATCAAGAAATTCATCCAATTATATATCCAAAAGAATTTGTTGACATTATTCAACTTGCTATTTATTATCTTTTCTTTTATACAGTAATCTACGTGTATATGTGCGAGTATGTGTGTGTTTCCAATTGATGAATGATAGTGCATATTTCATTAGTTGATTTTTACTCAATTAATCAAAAGAGAAATCAAGTTGTTCTCAGTGCAATAATGATTGAAGTTTTCATTTTTGACATGTTGGATAAGTCTCTTTGTTAATATAGTTATCGTTTAAAGTAGTATTATGCACCCCAAATGGATTGTAATTATACATTTTGTGCATAACTTGTTGAAATAAGTTCTCATAATTTGAATGTAGAGCAGTAGGTACTATATTCTACAGGTTGCATCTTTTCACAATCAAGGAGAAAATTAATATTATTAAAAAAAAAGGTTGAACCCCGGTCCAACCGGTCAGGACCGATTGAACCTCGAACTAGTCCCTCCTCCAGTTCACTACACAGTTCCGGTTCTGAAAACATTGCTTTTATGCTTGGTCATGGTTTTCTATTGTTGTTGACATGTCTATGGTGTAGGGAGGGGCTTAAGGATGGGTAAATTTGTAATTTAGTTTTATTTGTCAAAGATATTTTAACCACTTGAAATAAAAAAAATCTATTATTATATAATTTTTTTTGAGAGAAAAATCTATTAGTATATGATATTGATAAGTTTAGGGCCATGTACATAAAATTGTAGTGGGAAACACAAAAACAAAAATTGTAGTGTTGTGAGGAACATGTTTAGTTCAAGTAATAAAAGCCAAGTAGTACACACAATTTCCCACGCCTATTGTAATAGTGTAAGATTTATCCAAAAAAAAAGAAGTATTGTTGAATTTCCATGTGTGGACTAAATCCAATTTTCTTGATCCACAACTTGTGCCTTGACCCTACAACTTTACGTTTGTATGAGTAATTTTGAAGTCAAAATCATATTTATTGAGCCTTAGAAATTTTAGTTTAACTCATGGCATATGATAAAGTTAACTGTCTAATGTTTTGTTAAGTATTAAATATTGGTCACTTGCAACACAATTAATAATCAAATAATTACAACAAGGGCTTTAATTGTACTTCTATATAGGGGCTAAAAAAAAAAATGTTAACCTCTTGGTCCTTTGGTGCCCAAGCACATTGGAAAATGATTAAAAACTGTGAAATGTGATCAAACTGCGAACTGTATATGCCAAAAGCAGGTAGGAGAAGTTACTCAAAACATGTTTCCTTTCTTCATCCTCCCACTAGTAAAAAGACACAGTCCAGCTAACTCTTCTATTACGCTTGACATGTTACACTTCATATTACACACTTGACTAAATTGACACCATTCTTTGTGGCAAAAAATTGTGAGATGGTTGAATTTTAATTGATTATGTATCACTCCATTAAATGGTGTAAGATCGACCGTAACAAATAAAGTGTAAAAGAATATCATTTTTCGACTCACTTGCATCATTTTTATCCGCATCGTCTAGCAATACTCTAATCCTTTTACGATGGTTGACTATGCTTCATTAATGTTATCATTATTAATGTGATTATATTATTTCACTATTCCACAAGAAAATGATATGTTGCAAAAATTAGCCATTAATTAGTGGCTTCATCTTGTACTTTGTTTTCCATAGTCAAAGGGATACAAGCAATTAATATTGGAAGCTTCCTTGCAACATATCATATTGATTAACGCTAAAATAGCCAAAGCCCATAAAAACCTCTCAACTTATTTTTGCCGACCATAGTTTATAGGGATATATTCAGATGTGAATTGAAACTCTTTGTATGGTGGTAGAATTGAGCGAGAGAAATTCAAAGTTCTTGACAAGACTCACAACTGTTTACATGAAAGATATTTAAATCCTATATACCAAAAAGCCCCTCTAATCTCTTGTCTCGTTCTTATATAGTTATTACGTGTATTAATTTGTATATACATTTACCAAGATAACCTGTAAAGTTTGTAAATTTTTTAAAAAACATCAAGTACTAATACATGTGGCAACTGTATAAGAATGAGATGGAGAGGACATGGAGGGGAATTTTTGGGATAGAGAATTCGAGAACATATGTATTGTGAAACTTCTTATTACAACATTCTTCGATCATGCAACTGTTCTAATTATTATTCAATAAAAAGGCAAAAAACATCGGAGGTCACTAAACAACTCTTATTGTAACATTTTGGCCATTCATTAATTTTGGTTTTAAATCACATATTTGACTTTTTAAAATATAACAGTTTGGCCATTCTATTAACTTTTCCAGTTAAAATAGGGAGAAAAACATGTGCCGTTTATGTGAATGTGTTCAAGGGCATTATCGTTCTTTCACATTGTCTACATGTTGAATGGGGTTATTAAGCTATTCTTATTATAATACTTTAGCTACTAATATAATTTTTCCAGTTACTTTAACTGAAAAAGTAAGCGGATGCTCAAAATATTACGTTTTTAAAAGTTAAGCATGTTATTTGAAATAAAAATTAAATGTGTGACAAAATTGTTAAAATAAAAAAATTTAATTTAATGTTACCACTTATGTCTAGAGCCTTTTTGTTCTGATTTTCGGTATCTCCACTCACATGATTAGTCCTTTCGGGTCATTAATTCACTATTAAAACATACCACCAGAAATTCTCACGTGGTTCATAGTCAAAATAAATGAAATAAGCACAAGTGAAGAACTGCTGCAAATTTGCCTGTCTGGAGGAAATACAAGCGTCCATTTAGTTCAAAAATTCCTCAGAATAAATGGTACGTACTTGTATGAATTTTTACACGAGGTGGGCCAAACGTGAATTTTGTTCAATGTGAAAAATAAAGTAGACAGAAAAACAACAGACAAGTGAAAGCAAAAGCAGGCCTTAACCATAGTTACTCTAATAAAACTATAAAAATTCTAGAATGGAAAGCTATCGGTTCCTTTTGCTTTTGGTTTTTCTGTTGTGTGGGTTCTTTTAGTCATAAGGTTGTGGAAAGTGCCCAGGTCTTCTGGTCTTGTTTTCTCTTTCTCCTTCAATCATTTGGGGCTCTAACGTCACAAATTTACTTGACTGCCAAATGAAGTTTGTTTTTTTTTTTTTTTTCACAATTGGAGGAAAGGAAATGAGAAGACCACTTACTCAACCTCAATTGAAAAGAGGAATGAGAAATAAACCTAAACTAAACCCAACAAACCACTCCAAAAGCCATGGTAACTTTTAGAGAGCCGAAGGAGCTTAAATCTACGACTCTAATAACCAGATTGTCTAATGTGGGACGTTTTTCTTTTTTGACAATTGGGGGAAAGGGAATGGGGAGACCACTTACTCAACCTCAATTGAAATGAAGAATGAGAAGTAAATCTAAACTGAACCCCACAAACCACTCCAAAAGCCATGGTAACTTTTAGAGGGCTGAAGTAGGACTGCCAAATGAAGTTGATATAACTACAGTGGTACATGATTCTCTTGGTTCTTTGATTGACCAGTAGCTAAGAAAATCATTTGTTTTAATAACTACCTATGTCTGCAGCTACAACGATTTGTAATAATAATAATAATAATAAGATTTCATATGTTAAACTTTTATTGAAACATACTAATATATTTGTTTTATGAATAACTTATTATTCCAATTTTATTTTGTAGTAACAATTATTCTTTGTAGCATTATCCTAATTTTATTGAAGATTCATATTACTCCAAGGACTGGAATTAGAAAGGAGGAGAATTGCATCTTTCCATTACTCTGCACATTAGTTACTTAAGATTAGAAGGAGGTTCTTATAATTCTAGAGTAGTAGCACTAATATTTACAATATGAGCACATATATGAACGATTAGGAAATTGATTTTGTCTTTTGCTCAAATATCTTACCATTTTTACCAACACCTAATGTCACAAATAAAGAAAATTGCAACATGTTCTCTTGAGAAATTATTGGAAAATTTTCCATATCAAATAAAAATGTATGCGCCATGCAACATTTTTGAATGAAATTGATCTTAAGAAGAAAAATACTCCAACATTGGACTAAATGTACATATTTTATTCTTCAAACGACTGCAGTAAGAGTTATTTTTTCACTTAGAAAAGGAACCTTTATTAGGAGTATAGTAGTTAAAAATATGGAAACTTTAAAAACCAAAATATCTATGCATCAAACTTTGAGTGTCGCGCCCCATTTTTTGAAAGACGAAAAAAAAGGATATTATTTATTAGTGTGGAAAAGAGAGTTTTGGAAGTTTTTTGTAGAATAGTTTTTAGAAAATAGTTTTTAGTTTTTGAAAATAAAGCAAAACAAAAGAAAAAGGGCCTAAATGGGACTTTGAAAATGCGATGGTTTTGGGCCCGAAAATAGAGTCTAAAAAGGGTTTTTAGTGAAAAAGGAGTCGCCACTTGGTATTAAGTTTTGGTGTACCAAGTCACTAGAAAATATTTTATAAAAGGTAAGAAAATCGAGAATGATTTATTTAGAAAATGATTTTGAGAAAAATGTAAGAAAAACAAGAAAAACCCTTTTAGACAATTCCAGGTCTTTGAAAACAAGAGAAAAAGGTTCGGGAGTCACAGTTGAAGAAAGGGAAGACAAAGGTTTACACCTAAGGCACCCTTTCAACCTAGCCGAAACTAGTTGCGAGGCTTAGTCCAAATTTTCCTAATAAAACTCTAAAATTTTATCACATTTGGATGTAACTATATGAATGCAAACCTAGACCTAAAAATAAATATCTTTAAGGGACAAAATATTCCATTGAGGTTTGGTCGGGATTATCGCATTGATCGCGAAACTCCGAATCTAGACCTCGATAGAGTCACGAGTATAGATGCAAAATGGAATGCAAAAAGAAAAGGAAAATAGTAATATAGATAGTAAGTGAACAAAGAAAGTGGGGATGCAACATAACGGGTACGGGGGACTAATAAACTCGTGACTAACTATTCCTACTCACGGAGGGAGGAACGGCTTGTCAATCCACCGCTTCCACGTGAGTAGATGACTATTTCTAGTCAAAAATCACACAAATGACCTAAGATTCTATGTGAAATGTAACCTAAATGTCAAGCAATGAATATATGTAAAAATAGATACTAAGAATAATAATACATAAAAACCAGGCAAAAATAGAAAAAAAAACCTTAAAAAGAGAAAATGTGTGTGAAATGATATGAAATGCACACAAGAAGTGATTTTAATACTACAATGACTTAAGGGTCTAGCGTTGGACTAGCCCATTTTCTAGAAATTCTCCGCTAGCGTTGGACTAGCAAAGAAACCGAAGTTAACCACAACTAGCGTTGGGCTCGTGTGGCGACAATACACATATATCATAATAAAGCAAGTAATAAATAAAAACATAAATCAAAGCAGTAAGCACATAGAAGCAGATAATAGCACATAGCACATGAGCATAATATTCTAGATGTAAAGTCCTAGGGAAAGCAAGTAAAACACATAAGCACATAGCACATAAGCATAATATTCTAGATGCAAAGTCCTAGGGAAAGCAAGTAAAACACATAGCACATAAAAGCCCTAGTTATTACACCGGGGAAAAACCTAATTACAATCTAAAATGGAAAAAGATAAAAGATGACCTATCTAACCTATCTATTACATTTTCTATCTAAAATACAAAAGCTTTTGTTAAATAGATGAAAATATAAACTATCTATTACATTAACTATCTAAATACAAAATCTTTGCTAAATAGAATATCACCTATCTATTACATTTCTTAAAATTAAATTCACATAAATAACATGACATAAATAAATAAATGCTCACACATGAATAAAAACAATAAACACAAAGAGATAACGTAAAAAGAAACACATAGGAAACACATAGGAGCACGTAGGAGCATATAAAGAGACATTGAAAGGATAATAGAGGTACCTCCCATTCATAAACTCGGTACAAATGCTAATAACATGAACAAACATATTAAGGTACCACTATTTAAATAAATAAACCATTAATCAAGTAATTTAATATTGATCACTATAACCATGCCACAAAGTTCAAAACAATTCTAGCAACAATAAACAAGAATTAATTAAAAAATAATAATAATTAAACATTTAGGAAGAAAATGAAGATGGTTTAATTAATTAAAAAATAATAATAAATAAATAAAAATAATTAAATAATTAAATAATTAAAAAAATACAATAATACCTAATTAAGCTTATAGCACACAAAAATAAAAATAAAAATATAAAAAAAACACCAAAATAACTAAAAGAGAAGCAAAGAAACTAATTTGAGCATTAATTAGACAAAAAGACCAAATCTTAGGACATTAGTTGAAAATTTAATGAAATAATATAATAAAAGAAGTAATTAAAAGTCTTAAGAACTTAATTAAATTTTTGTCTAAAAAAATAAAAATTTTCCAAAAGTTTTTTTTTTTTGTTAAAAATGAAATTTTCAGTAACATTCTATAGCAAAAATGTAATTTACAACAAACTAAAGGGTAAAATTACAATTTCAAACAATTCTTAAGGTAATAATATAATTTATAACAAGTTTAAAGGCTAACATATAATTTCCAGCAAGCATAATGACAAAAATTGAAATTTCCAGCAAGTTTAAAAGCCAAATAGGTAAATTACAAGAAGCCAATGGGATGAGATATAATTTCCAGCCATATTTAAAGGCCAAAATACAATTTCCAGCAATTAGGGAGGGTCAAAAATCAAATTTTCAGCAACGTTTGAGGATCAAAATGAAATTCCAGCAAACTTAAGAACTAAATTGCAATTTCCAGCGATATTTAGGGATAAAAATGAACTTTACAGCAACAATAAGTCCCAATTTGTAAATTCCAACAGTATTAAACACCAAATTGTAATTTTCAGCAACATTCAAGAGTAAAAATGCAATTCCAGCAAACTTGGGGAAGTAAAAATGAAAACTAGAGCAAACCTAGGGGGTAAAAACGTAATTTCAGCGAGACTTAAGGGACAAAATTGCAATTTCTAGCAAGCTAAAGGGGCAAAATATAATTTTCAGCAACTTTAAAGCCAAATTACAATTATTCTGGACATAATTGAAAGGAAACACAAATTCTAGAGGTCAACTTAAATAAACAAGGACATGAATGAAGGAAATTAAAAGTATTGAAGGGCATAATAAGAACGAACTAAGAACCTAAGGGGGCAAAACATAAATATGTAATCTGCTAAAATAATAAACAATAAATAAGTAAAATAAACTAGCCAAAACTACGTTGTTTCATGCCAAAACGACGTAGTTTTGGCTAACACTTTTTTTTTTACGATTTTCTCCTTTTTTTTCTTTTTCTTTCTTTTTTTTTCTTTCTTTTTTCTTTCTTCTTTCCTTCTTTTTTCTTCCCTACTTCTCCTAGATTTCCTTTTTTATTTCTCTCTTTTCTCTCTTTTTCTTCCTTCTTCTTCTTCCCCGATTCTCTCTTTTCTCTCCGACTCTCTGATTCTCTCTCTCTCTCTCTTCTCTCTCTCTCTCTCTCTCTCTCTCTCTCTCTCTCTATTTCCCTCTCGATTTCCCTCACGATTCTCTCTCTCTCTCTCTCTCTCGAATTCTCTCTCTCTCTATCTATCTACCCGAATTAATTTTCCCCTCCCTAAATCATCTTCTCCACCCTAAATCAATATAAATCAACATAAACCTAATCTATGCACTAAAAATTAAAAGGGGAGCCATGAATCTTACTTGGTTTGGCTGAGAAATTGGCTGGAGCTTGGTGGTGCTAGTTTGGTGGTGGAGGAATTGTGGTGGTGGAGGAGTTGTAAGCTTGTTGCTGGTTGTTGTGGAGGGCAACGAGTAGGCAGAGGGTGGCAGTTGTATGAGCTGGCCTATTTGATGTGTGTGTGCGTGTGCTTCGTGTTTCTGATACTGGGGTGTGCGTGTGTGTTTTTTGCAGGTGTGTGTGTGCCTGTGTGCTGTGAATGTTTGTATTTTCGTGAAGTGAATGTTCTGTGTGTGTGTGTCGTGTGTTGTGTGTTGTTGCAGGTGTATGTGTGCCAATGAGCATGTGTATGTGTGTTTGATTGGGATGTATACATGTGTGTGTGCTGGAACTGGGACGTATGTGTGTGTGTGTGTTGGAATTGGGATGTATGTTGTAAAGGTTGTGTTTTTGTAGGTGAATGTGAATGTTGCAGGTGTGTGTAATGTGTGTTTGTGCAGTGTGTTGTGAATTTGATGCATGTGAAGTGTGTGTTTGTGGAGTGAATGAAGTTGGTGTGTGGAGATGGTGCAGAGAGGGTAAAACAGATGGGGAGAGGTTGGAAGGGTGTGTGTTGTGATGTTTGTTCTCTGTGGGAGAGAACTGAGAGGAGAAGGGTGAAGTTTTTGTGTCTGTCTATGTAGAAGAAGTGAGAGGGAGGGTTGTGAATTGGTTGTGTTTGATGGTTGTGTGTTCTTGACAGGTGCAGGGATAGCTTGAGAGTGTGAAGTGCAGGTGCAAGTGAGGGATGAAAGAGTGCCAGTGGGTGTGAGACGTGAGAAATTAAGGAGGGAGTGTGTGTTTGTGGTGGTGTAGTGTACTGGATGCGTGAATTGTGTAGTTATGTGTGCAATGCAGAGAGGACCAAAGGAGAGTGAAATGGAAGAGTGGTGGATGGAGAGGGAGAGCTATGTGCAGAAATTGTGTATTAGAGTGAAATGGAAGAGTGGTGGATGGAGAGGGAGAGCTAGTGTGCAGAAATTGTGTATTAATTTCAAAAATGGGCTATCTAAAGTGCAAAAAAGACTTATCTTCAAAAAAATAAGTAAAAAACCAAAATGCCCTTGACAACCAAAATTATAACTTTATCCTTACAAAAAATTGAAAATCTATGTTGTCTCCCAAAAACACAAAAAATAGAAAAAATTAAGAAAAATGTAAATAATAAATTTATTAATAGCAATTCACTCCGCAAAAAGTTAGAAAAACTTAGAAATATGCTTTAAAAAACCTTAAAAATAAATTAGGGACCCAAAAATGGTGAAAAATATTCAGAAGGTAAAATGGCTATTTTATTGCTGTACTTGTCAAAATATACGAAAAATTATCAATTAAACTCGAAAAAAATCACAAAAATTTAAAAATGTGTATGAAAGTACAAAAAATGAATTTACACCCCCAAAACTAAAGAAAAATATTTACAGTTAAAAATTATTGTTTTGCTCTAAAATTGCTGACTTTCTTATTTTTATCCAAAAATTAAAATTTAACCCCAAATAGTAGAAAAAGATCACCTAATGTTAGAAAATAAGCAGTGTGTTAAAATTTAGTGTCTACACTCGATTCGTTTACAACTTTGATTGCAAAATTTTTATGTGCTTGCTTAACCGTAGAAGTTCCACACCAAACTCTTCTCCCATCTGGATGGAAGAAGAGAAGATAGGAAGGTGTATTAGACAAAAATCTAGGAAACTGCTAGCTGGGGAAGAACATTTCGACATCCTTACCAATATAAAAGTGTCTAACGCATGCACTAAGCGTGTTTCGTCCTACATCCTTGTTTGGCATTGTGGATATTGTGAAGCCCATTTTGGCCATTTTGACACTTTGTCTTTCCTTTTTTTTTTTTAGGTCACACCAACTCCGTTTTTTACTTTGTTTTGTCCGCCAAGTCTCTCTCAGTCAATGTCTTCGAATGTTTCTCCTGGCTACGGCCATGCTCTGACTCGGTTTCCCTCCATGGTAGATACTTTCAATCTCCACCACTGCGTCTCTCTCTACCACTGCCACCTCTTACCATCATACTTAACTCTATACCACCACCAATATAGCGATTGAGGTGTGAAGCTTTTATACATATATTTTGTTCTGCCACCGCAACCAAAATTTTTACTGCTCTTCTGTGTCGTCGTTCGTGGATGTCGAGCTCAAATAGAAACCATAAAGGTCCCCAACCCAATCCATCCCAAAAAAAAAAAAAAAAATTATTCCGCCTCAACCAACACCATCGCTCCCCAAGGCAACTGTATTTCCACCCACAACGGAATTTGTAGCGAGAAGAATTCAGTGAGTTTGCAACTCTCCCAAAAGAACACTCTTTCTGTTAATTTCCTGGATATCTCTGTTCATTTCGTTTTGTTGCTTTGCTTTGATTACTAGTACCCAATAATTTTATTGGTAGGATTGCCATTTCATTTGTTCTAATTTAATCAGTAAGCTATTGTTCCATCTATAGGGGTATCTATAGTGAATTTTTGTCGAGGAAGTGGCCCGGAATGTTGAAATTTGACATGTAAAGGCGTGATTGCTAAAAGAGATTTTGAAGTTGCAGAAGCTTTCTCAGAAGGAGGTGGGTTTTCTTTGAGTTTTTTAAAAATATTATTTCATAATTTAAGGTTAGTTTGGCACTTGTTCAGAGTTGAATAGCATTAGCAAAAACAAAAAGAAACTTAAAAATGTAATGTTTCTTTTTTCTTTATTAATATTATTTGCAATGTGAATAATCTATTTTTGCTAACTATAATTTGGAAATGTGCTCAGGTAGACGTGCATAATTGAAATGAATCACATTCGACTAGGCTCACAGAAAATAGTTCTTTGAGAAAATTCCATCTTTAGAAGTTCTAGAAATGACCTTGAATTGACATATTATTAGGTTGATTATAATGCGTGTGTGTGTATGCGTGTACAAATGTTTGCATCTATCAATCTAATGAACTAAAACTAATTGTGATATAGAAATTGACTCCATACATTGAAGAACTTACAATGGTAAATTATAATAAGCCTTTTTACTAATACCTGCTATCTGGCCTCGTAAATATTTAATTAAATCCATAGGGTTCAATAATGTGGAAGCACTTGCGAACAATCTTAATGTTAGCCTGTTGAAGGGATTATTAAGGAAGAGCTAGAGACTCATTATGATCTAATTTTTTTCACTACCAAAGATGATTCACGCTATACCGGATGGAACTTTTGGTGCTATGAAACAAAAAGGAAGTTAGGTTGCTTTAGCATTTAATAAAAATATAAAATTTGACTTGAGTGATTATCATGCATCCTTAGTGTTACTTGTGATACAATAAGCCTTTTTTACTATTGTCTACCATTTTAATTGTAAATGTTGAATTAAGTCCATAGGGTTCAATAACGTGGAACACTTGTGAACAATCTTAATGATAGCATGCTGAAAGGATTATTGAGGAAGAGCGTGAGACTAATTAGCACTTACTAAAGATGATTTACGCCATACTAGATCGAACATTAGATGCTTGAAACAAAAAGGGGTTGGGTTTTAGCATTTAATAGAAATAGATTAATTTGACTCGATTGGTTATCATGGATCCTGAGTGACACCTTTGATATGATGGCTACAATTTCTTTTATTTTTTTTTAATGAACGAGTTTCATTGATGTTTGGAAATCTGATGGCTTTTTTTTTTTTTTTGGTGATAATTTTTTATTATCTAGCAATATGGATAATCAAGTCAATTTAGGGGAAGTTTGAAATGTGGAAACTGAGATAGGCTCGCAATTGTTTGAACCTCTTTTAGTTCTTTTCTATTATTCTTTTCTATGTTTTTTGGTTTTTTTTTTCTATTGACAAGTAAGTCAACACAACTGTAATCTTCATCCTCATACTATATAATCTGACTCGAGATATGAATGAGGTTTGTATTTATCCATTTGTTTATTCTTGAAATGATATTGGAAGTTGTTCGCATTTATTTATTTCATGCCACATAATTCGTTTTTGAAGGAATTGTTTTGGCAAGTCCGACTAACCGATAAAATAGATATTAACATTTGGAACGTTTAAGTGGTCAAACCTTGGAGTCAAATTTTTAATTAAATGACCAATAAGAAGAAAAGGAAAAGAGGAGGGAGGAAAGAAGAGGCGGTAGAAAAAGTTCTTGTGAATTGTTGTATTTTGGAAGAAAAATAAACCTTGGAGTCAAAGTTTTAATTAAATGACCAAGGAGAAGGAAAGGAAAAGAGGAGGGAGGAAAGAAGAGCCAGTGAAACCGCCCAACTCAATTCCTCCTTACGCATGCAAGCTCACAACTTTAGCTCATTATAAATCTATTAATGAACAAAATAATATAAAGTGAAAAAAAACTTTATGTTTTTCAACGTGGGATAAAACCTTTTGAAATATTCTTTATTTTGACAACAAATTAGACCTCTTTTTAGCAAGTACAACAGATAGAGATGGAAAGTAAAAAGTTTATGAGTGCTGTATTTAGTTCTCAATGCAATGATTTCCAATTCTTTATTTCTCTAGAAACTTTTCCTAATTCTTTACCCTGTTTTTCCTTTTGTATTCCTACTGGACTAAAAGAAATTTTTAACCTTTTCCATCTATAGGAGATGCTGTTTTATTTAGTATTGGACTATCCATCACAGTGTTTCAATCAACCCCTCCATTGGGCACCCTCATGCATTGTGTGAGGCTTTAACCACTAGTAAAAAGGTATAATGTTTCGATAATGATATGCCATAATACACACTAATACTTGCACTTGCTCCGCAACTCATGCCACATCTAAGCACCATCTAAGTCATGAAAAGCCTCAAGGGAAAGTATAACAGAATCTCTAGTTCCCTATTGCATAATGAGGGATTCAAATATGTAATTTTTCAGATTTTTTTCCAATAACCAGGTTTGACAGTCCCCACCTTACCCAGATGCGCACCAAAGGGCTTAGCGAACTGCCTGCCTGCCTAACTCTCGCCAGGGCTCACTCAAGCACACACTCGGAACATTCACGTACAGTTAACCCAAAATAGAATACATTCACTAGAGTTCAACTTAAGATACAAAAGTCACTAAAAGTTTACAAGCCATGTACGAAAAGTATACATGCTCAAAATATACATATCATTTATAATGGTAACCAAACAGCTCGGTTGTCCAAAATACAAGAGCAAAATTCTACTATAATTAAACTCGCCATGCCCAGCTTTAAGAGTGAGAAATACCTGGGTAAAGGAAAACAAATAAAGGAATGAGCTATAATAGCCCAGTGAGTGCCCAGGACATGCAGGCATGCCAAGAATCCATTATTTTAGGAAAATAAAATAATTTAACAAGATATTTAATCAGCACATGAACAAATAAATAAACAAGTAGTCAATGGCGGATATAGGGCTCAACTACGGGAGCAAGCTCGACCGCAGGAGAAACAAGTACCAATTATGTACCCAGGGCGCTGGGACCGAGATAATAGCTCAGGTCCTTGCCAAGGGTTATACCGGTAATATCAAGCAAGAACCCTAACCACCATACACCTTATAACCTCCGTACAGGCTACCACATCCAGGGAGAAATCTCGACCTTGGAGGGCCAACACGCAAGAAAGTTCAATCCGGAGTTGGCCTCTTAGAGGATTCACAACTCACAACGGAATGAACATCACGCCCTAAAACACCCAGCACCTTATATCCTCCCACGCACGTTCAAGTTGACTATCCGTGAAGTAACGGTGAAGTTAGTCACGGTAGTCTCAAACACAAATAACACATTTAATCATGAAAACAAGTAGCACATGGTGGAATAGATGCAATAAAGTATACATCTTTCCTCAAGTAGCACATTTTATCACATAGTATTTGCAATCATAGCATAATATTTACAAATGAAACAATCATGTTACATGCATCATGCACACATAAAAACACTCACCTGGAATGCCTACAAGAATATTTCGTAAAAAGGTCGGGTCTCGCTTTCGGGTCCTGAAATTTAAAAGAAATAATCTAATGAAAACTCGATTTAAACCCTAATTAATTTAGTAAGAAAATTTAAGAAATACCCCACTTATTTCTAGGGTTTAAGTTTTAGGGTTTAGGGTTTAGGGTTTCCATCTTAGGGTTTTCATTTTAGGGTTTCAATTTAGGGTTTTCATTTTCTATGAAAGTTTTTGTTCAACATTTGGTCATTTGGTAAAAATTTGACATGTTCTTGGGTAGGAATTCTATCTATTTGTTTCCTTTTTATTTCTAACAAAATTTTGACATTATTTCTCCTTAAATTCGGCCTTCCCAATTTATTTTTCCTTCAAGATTTCAACCATCAAATCCATAGTTCCTTCAAGATTTCAACCATCAAATTTATAGTTCAACAAGTTCTAAGTTCAATCCAAACTCAATTCAAATCAAAATCTCACTCAAAGTTCAAGTTTCTACCTCCAAGCTACATGTAACACTTAAAAATTTCAAGATTTAATACTATCTACTACTCAATCTAACCAAGAAAACACTATCTCTAACAAGTAATACTTCACTTCAAGCATAAATCTTCAAGTTAAAAATCATAAGAATTCAAGATTAAACTAGTACAAAAGACCAATTAAACTTGAAATTAATGGTTAAAACTTATAGCACATACCTTAAACAAGCCTAGAACTTTGCTTAGAAGGAAGGGAAGCTCACTTTCAATGGTGAAATTGCTTGAAATTTGGAGAGAAAACTTCAAGAAGTTGAGAGCAAAAATGAGAGAAAAGAGAGAGCTAGGGGCCGGCCAAGAGAAAATGAAAAGAGAAAGAAGTAGGCTTAAAAAATAGAAAAGAAATAATGAAAAAGATGGGAGAAAGAATAACCAATAAAAATGTTACAAGAATCAAGTTAGGGTTTAGGCTTTTTAGGCATTAGTTGTAAACTTGGTTTAATTTAATTGGTGACACAAAAATATCTCTTTTCACCTAGTAGTTAGTAATATTATGACATAAATATTAAAGTAAAAAGAGAAGAAAATAAAGAAAGGGAAATCCGGCCATGAGGGAGAGAACAAGAAGAGAGAAATTCGACCAAGGAAGAAAAGAAAAAGAGAGAAGAAAATTTAGCCAAGAAAAAGAAAATAAAGCAAGTGAATAAGTGAAATTTTTTTTTTTGAGAAAAATTGAGCTAAAGTTTTAAGTAATCAAAACTAGAAAATAATAGAATAAGCTAGTTAAAATGAAACACTACACTATACTAATGATCTAATGAATTTAATCCAAGTTTAATTCTTAGGTGTT
This sequence comes from Mitragyna speciosa, assembly GCA_024721245.1. Lineage (NCBI taxonomy): Eukaryota > Viridiplantae > Streptophyta > Magnoliopsida > Gentianales > Rubiaceae > Mitragyna > Mitragyna speciosa. The sequence continues at coordinate 9,764 of JAMWEH010000589.1, read as the reverse complement.
CTACTCAATAAGGAAAGAAACTTAGTTACTTAACCTAATTAACTTAAGAAATCCTCCAACTAATAAAACAAGGGTTAATACTAGATTTCAAATGAAAGAATTTTTCTTTTAAGTAAATTTTAGGGTTTTCTCTCTCTTCTTTTTTTTCTACTAGTATCATTATTATTTTATGCTACTAGTGGACATACATGAGTAAAATAGTTTCAGTATGAATTTCTACGGTGTCACACCAGGTGACCCATAATAGGCGCAGATGGCTGCCTTCTTGTAGATTTCATTTGATTACTTGACCAACAACGTCTAACTCTGCACTAGAAATGCTTAGTTCTTGACCAAAGGCCTAATAACCCATCTGTCTCCACGAAAGTATTTGGTACATGACAGACGCCAACTTGCATTTCCCAGTCATACATAACCAATCAATTGGCAACCCCTCAAGTACCCACTACCATCTCTCTATAACATCTAGGATTGCAGCAAAAGACAATGTCCCGTGGTTGCACAAGTTAGCATAATCTGCACTACCACCATTTTATGTGTTCGGTCTCTAAATTATACGGGACACGCAAATTATACATGTCCAACAAAACATTGCAGGAAAATCGAGGGGTAAAAAGAGAGGGAAAAAATATGGATGGGATAGGATATATATAACCTATATCTTTTTGCAGCTTGTCTAACAACAAAATTTGATACATTCACAGGCTATGTAAAACATACATGTAAACGACTTATCAGCTACCAAAGTTTGACATTGCAACACTACCACAAAACTTTACACAGCTCACTTGCAAAACTTCAAAACTACTCAGATGTTTGATAGTCTGTCCACTATAAGAAGCATCAAGTCAAGAGCTGCAGTAAAGATGGTATAACTGTTGTCAGTATACTGCACATGGCACAATTGCTCACAGATCCTACTGTCTCGGATTGAACTACAACAAGACTTCAGGTTGTGGAGCTATACAGTTTCATCAAAAATTTTGTATTAGCCTGCCATAGAACAAAGAAAATTAGCTCTTCCTGCTAATCAGCTCAATCATGGACTGATGATTCAGAATGAAAAGGCATTATCATCACACAACAGAGCATTTTTAAATTTTGATGATCCAGATTCATCAAGTACAAACGGATGCATCAAATACAGCACAAAATGACACAGACAGTAACAACCTTTTGCTTTCAGAAACCTTGCGCAAGATAAAGATAACTTACCTGATTTTAGAGGAATATAAATGTTGAAAAGGCTACAAGTTAACTATTGCCAGGGTTGTGACAATGAGACAGTAGGTATTGATGCATCTAGTCCTTGTTTCCCATGTATAGCAGATTTTAGCATGTTATATTGTTCGCTGACAGAATCATATAATGCCTGTGTGTATGCTATCTTAGCCTGCAATAACAAGAAGATGATACATTATTAAAAATCTAACACTGGTATCATAAATGAACATCATACAACTGCTCAGAGACAGGACATTTACTCTTATTCCAGTGATTGTGGTCTTGACTTCATCCTAGAAGCTAATCCTCCCCTAAGTACTTAAGTTTGTTTCCCTTTTTTCTTATCAAACACATAATTTCTGTCACATTCTTCAGCAACTTTATTATCATCTCGCTGACTCACTCAGAGTTTGGCTCTAAATTCAATGCTCCTAATATCTCTGATTTTTCCTTTCAAGTAGATAGTCATGCCAAGTGACAATAGACCATCCAGTGGAGACTGCAGTGCTCACTGTAATGACCAAATTGACCTAATGATGCATGGTGTAGAACATGACTAGTAACTGACCGTAAATTTAAGAGAAGGTGTGAGATATGGAAGAAGAAATAAGACTTGTGCTTTCCTGTGTTAAAAGCACAGAAAGAAGGATAAAGAAGAACATGCAGAGAGAGAGAGAGAGAGAGGTCTTGAGGAGAGAAACAGAGACACAGTTTGTGTGTAGGTGGTACACTAAAATTTCTTACATTAGAATCTCAGTAAACCATACGACTTTACAAGCAAACTAAATCTACTGGCACAAATCAATGAAGAAAGACAGTGACTGAGATTCACGATAAAAAAAGGACACACGAAAAAATAAAGAGCCAGTGACAAACAAAATTCAATTGACTTCATGAATTTCAACCATACTCGAAGCAACTAACCTTTTCAGAGTCTTCCAAGTAAGCAGCAATATCATGGAAACTGATTTCTGGTGCCACTGACAATCCAGTCCCATGGAACGATATCACTCTTTTCTCCCCAATTTCTTTTTCCACCTTGAGAAAGAATTATAGTTAGATGACACCATAATGAACAGTGAATGACAACTGCAAAACAGCAAGTTACCTGTAGTGGAGGGGGCATGATATCATGACATAATATTGCCAAAGGGTAGATGTGACCAGGAGCACCAGCATTTTCCACAAGTCTTCTCATGTTATCCACTGAGGAAGCATCAAATGGTGCCTAAATAGTTACATGTTAGTACAAGACAAGCATGACTGGAAGAAGCTGGATGGAAATGATTCAGGCAATCATAGAAGGAAACAACTGGATTTGTTTAGTCAAAGCATGCAGGGCGAGTATGAAATGTAATAATTGGAAAAACAACAGTGCCTTGTGTTTATACTCAATCCCCTACTTATATCAAGAGGAAAAGAAACCTATAAATCTTGATAACAATCTAGTGAAGTTATAGCCAGAATACAAAACCAATAAAAACTCTCATACCAGGAGAATTGTTTGATCATCCATAAAGGAAAGAAATATTAAGTGATAAAGGGTTAAGGTCATCAGACAACAAACGGCAAATTTTTACATCATATAGATAGCTGAAATCCATTGTCAAAAGGCTTGCCCTGAAAAAAGCATTGTCAATGAAGTTGATATCTTGAGAAACAAACCTTGTTTCTGGCCAAACTTTGCATAGAAATTAAATATGCTTCTCATGCATCACTGAGTCAACTTAACAAACTACTACCATTCTAAGTCATATTCAATAAAAACACCAACATTCTAATCCTTCTTCTTTATGTGTGATAAGTAATAAATTTACTAATATTAATATATATATTATTATATGTTTTAAATGTTATTTTAATATAATTATAATATTTTTTGTTGCAAATGACTCATTTTCCAACAATTCATAAGAATTAAGTTTTTACCGAAATTAGGGTTTTGAGGCGGAATTTTTATTTGAGCAAATTAATGCACAATTTTTGTGTATAATTGCAGGTGCATCATACTAAAACTTATTTTGAATCAATTGGAGTAAAGGAAAATCAAAGTCAATGGTGATTCAAAGAGTTAAAGTTGGATGAACAACTTAAAGGAATAATTATGCAAAAATAATGAAAAAAATTCAATTCTGCATCAAAACGCATGGAAATACGTGGAAAATACTTTCACACGTGGATGCCAGCTCAGCAAAAATCAAAAACTCAAGTGGGATCCACAAGGAGTGATCCATGGGTCACACCCGCAAATCACAACCCGCAGGATAGCAGGTCGGCTGGACATTTCTAGAGCATCAACTAGCATCTTCTTCCGGTTGTTTTTGCAGACATTTTCAGATGAAGATAGGATTTTGCAAGTGAGAGAATACATTGAAAGCATAAATGAAGACTTTTGTACTCATTTGGAATCTCCAAAGCAAATCTTCATTATTTCCATGCATTAATGATTCATGTAAGTTGGAAAATGACTTGAGGAACATTTGTCTATAAATAGAAGTCATTTGTAAAGTCTTTAAAAAGAAGTTTGAATAGTAGAAAGTAGCATTAGCTTAATTTATACTAGTTTTGATAGAGAGTTAATAGAATTCTCTTTATCCTTCAATATAATAGTGAGGAGCATTATAAAGAGAACTATTGTAAGTTCAACTTTGAAAGTGAATAAGAAGTGAAGCCTTGTCTAAACTTTGGTTGATCAATTCTTACTTCCCTCTATTTACTTTCAATTGTTGGAATGAATTCTTGCTTTGAAATTATACTTTTAGTTGTTTCATTAGTCATGATTTACTAAAGGCTTTATCTAGAATATAGATGAAGCTAATGAATCCAAAAGCATGACTTATATTACCAAAACTTGCTAAGCTTGCATTTGTTTGTTTATTTGTTCAAACTTTAACACTTGTTTTTGCTTGGCTTATTTAAACAAGTCATTTAGTTATTACTTAACATTGAGAAATGCTTGTAATAATGAAAAATAAACAAGTAATGCTTAAGTAGTTCATATGAGAATAATGGATGCTCAAGTGAATCACTATAATTCATGTTTTCATAAGATGTCATTGCGAGAATAGTTGGAATCTTGTCATTACATAAAGAGATCTTGTTATGATACTTATGGAATTGGATTATAAACAAGGCAAGGTACAACTTAGTAAGTCATTCATGCAAGATTCATTAGTGGATTCTATGTTCTAGGCTTCGTTGCTTGGATTCTACAAAACGTTCTCAATCATATACCTATTCTATTGAAGGGGCCCCATCTCCATCTTATTTTAATCGTGTTTAGACAATAAAAGTTAGTGAAAATACTTTAGTAATTGTACATATTTGATTACTTGTGGAATTCAATATCTAATACTCTAAATACTACAACCAACTCGTGCACTTGCGGAATAAGTTGAGAGATTAGGTTTTTATTACTTGATTTATGTGGTATTGTTCATAATTGTTAGACCGAATCTATATCACGTCAATGTGGCACATGCAGAAATATGTCAATCAAGGATATTAAAATATCCTTTTGCTCTGGCACTTTGGATTTCAATACAAAGACTTTATTCCAAGTAATTGAGTTTCTATATGACCTGATCGGCAAGTTTTGGGGTTCAGAAATAATTTGTGGTTTAAGAAGCTAATGAAGCAGGTATATTCTCATCAATTAACTCTTCCGAATGAAACAATTAACAGCTAAGTTTATCAAGTCTAGTGAGAATCCCTTGCAGCCATCAAATTTTGAGTCCAAAATAAAAAAAGCGATAAAAATTCTTACAGGATACCACTCTCTAGAGACGGGGTCTGGGCGGTCCCTTCCACCACTTGGTGCGATCCAGATTATTGTTGATCCACCCCTAGGATCAAATAAAGTTAGTCTTTGGTGCATTATTTCTGCTAGATTAAGCAACTTAACTGCCAAAGAATTACAAAAATTAGAAGTACAATTACCAGACTGAGAAAGGAAATATTCCAAAGGCAAAACAAACAGGTCAATATTTGTCATAGTTCATCACAATACAGATACACAGAAAAGTAGAGGATTGCTCCAAATTTTGCCTCCTGAAGGCCCACAATTGATGAACTATGCTTAGGCTTTGTTTGGCTCGCAAGAAAGCAAAGTTAACACGGAATTTGATTCCTTAAAATCCAACTCCATAGAAAATGATTCCTTTAGCATGTTTACAAACTCCTAGGAATGTTGAATGTCCAGATTCCTATTACAATGTTTGGTTCATTAAAATGTAACAAGCAATGTAATGTGTATATGCCCTGTGTTGTAAAAAATACCATATAATTATAATATGTGAGAAGTTTTCATTCCTTTATAGTTTCTTTTCTCTCCTTAGGATTTTAATTAATAAATTAATCTTATCAATATATTATATAAAATAGTCAAAATCATTTTTATAATCCAGTTGAGCCATTCTTTAAATCAACAAATAAATTAACAAATACATTAATTTTCACTTTGCTGCCAAATCGAGTCGAGCCATTCTTTAAATCAATCACCAATCAATTCATAAAAAATTTAAATCAATCACCTATCAATTAAAAAAATTGTAAATAAAATAAAAAAATGCATAAATAGCGACACAAAGAAAAACAACCACCCAAATTAAAAAAATAAAAACAATATCATGTTCAGTGATTAAAGTTACAGTAGCACATTCTTAGCTAAATTTGGTTAAAATTCAAGCAATTTGGAGGAGAACTTAAACACATCTAGATGATAAAGCTATTGCTATGTGTTTGACTCCAAGAAGTCAACTCATATGTTGATTCATCATTCAGCATCTCATGACATTTCAACAGAAATGGAGGCACTAATGAACCATTCTCTAAAAGAATTTTACCATAATCCAATCCAAGAAAAGGGAAAGAAAGATCCAAAAATAAAATAAAATAAAATCCCACCTCAAATTTGGTGCCAAAATTCAAACTTTTCCAATGAAATTTCACTTTTTTTGGATTGAACCCGCTTGACTATATCACTTAAGAAGAAAAAACCAGATCAAATTTTGGTCTAAAAATCCAATCTTGCAAAGAAAAGAACAAAACCCTACCTCACTTCAACCCCAAAATTCAATCAAAAAAAAAAACCCCACCTCAACTTCAACCCAAAATTCAATCTTTATAACCTCTTGACGACTATATAACCTAAGAAGAAAAACCCAGATCAATTTTGGTCCAAAAATCTAACCATGCAACTGCAATTTTAGTATTTCCCTCTTGTAAATTGAATCCACCAAACTACATGAACCTTTAGTGGGGTTGAAAGAATTGAGAAACAGGTAAGGAATTTAATGGAGTTATTTGAAGTCTGTCATTTTGGAGTAAGGTGCTCGAGCCAGAAAGGATGAATTAACAATGGTACTTTTGGACCCTAAACCCTTAGAAAATACGTAAGTAATTAACATAAAACAACTTTAATAGATCACAACTAAAATATAGAACTTGTTCATAACCTGGAATATATGCAGTGATGATGTGAGAAATCTCAGAGGTGATGAAGGAAGAATTTGGGTGGAATTTGAGAATATTGAGGTTTACGATGTTGGAGGAGAAAGATATTATTCTGTCTTGAGAGGAAAGAGAGGATTAAAACATCTTTTTTCATTAAATTCTCAAGGAAAGTAATCAGAATACCAACAAGAAGTGAGGATTTAGAATCCTAGTATTCTGCCACTACTTTCCTTGTTTTGAGGAAAGTTTTTACTTTCCAAACAAGCCATAAAAATGAACCAAACACAGGAATTTACAAATCTGGATTCAGGTTACTTTCCCAACCTAGATTCTTAACCAACCAAATGAGGCATTAGTGTTATTTATGTGAGAAGATAAGGCCAGTCATCAACATTAGAACTGTAGTCCGAATACAGAACATCCACAGCTTAAGCCTTGCAGAATCCCAACAGAATTAGAACCTCGAGAATAAAATATCTATTTTCAGTCCAAGGCAAAGAAACATAGTTCTGTCTGCATGCCTTATTCACCTGTCCTAAGATCATCCAATAACCAGAAAGTTGTTGCCAGTTTGGTATCCAACTGAAAGAGAAATTTAAATGCAGCATGTAATACCATTCAATTCAAAATACATGCAGGATCATCACAGGATTCTAAAATAGCCCTTCCATATAACCAAAACTACTTATTTGCATCATTTTTACTTGGTAAAAAATCTCAGAAGCTAACAAAGACAATTTACCTATACCAAATATCTTATGTCTTATGTCTTGTCCTTCCACAAATGGCCTTACTGGGATGATAGATGAAGAACATAAAAGATGAAAGTCTGGGATTACAAGGCACTCAAGAAATATCACAGCCAAGGCATTTAACAATTTTACATGCAGTAAGAAGATGGCATGCTTCTGGTAAATGGAACTTAACATATTTAGGACAAATGCTTAATTTCAAGATAAATACTAGAGTCAAATGTGCTTTTACTTAGGTTTTGGATTCCATAAGTATGAGAAAATCATAAAAATAGAATAAGCGAATGCACCTCAAAAGCAAAGCCATCTCCTTTAAGCTTTTCATGTTTGCTTTTCGTTTCATCTCAACAAGCTCAGGAACATCATTCATATGTTTCTTTGAATAAACACATAACAGATTCCTGGAAATAGAAATCCAATATAATGTAAATATTCTCAGAAGGGACAAGCATGTTTTATAACAAAAGCTTCTTCAAAGGAAAATTGGGATGCACCTTCCCATGCTAAAAGGCTTGCAAAGAGGATCAGTAATAACTCTATCCCCTGCCACATAGGTCTGTGTTGCAGTGCAGAAACATTGGTTTAACGGATTTATCCAACCAGATATGAATGTAATCTCAGTCTACAGATAGGTTATGTCACCATGTTCTCAGCAAGATCAGGATTGGTTGATTCCAGTAACAATGCAATGACAGCTGGATCTGCTTCAGTTTGGTGGTTAGACATCAAGACAATGTTTTCACCCTGAGTATATGGTCAATAAAAAACAGATTAAATCCAATTTAGGATAAACAGCTGCAAATTTTCATATATGATTAATAAAGAACAGATCATATTCTATTTAGGACAGAAAGCTGCAAAATGTAATGTTTAGCATATAACACAGAAATATCAAACAGATATATTATGTTGAAATACATTCTTAACTAGATATATTTAAGAAAAACACAAGCCGAAAGAAAGGTGAAAAGGAAGAAGACTGTAACATTTCAACTTTAGATTAAGTACGCTTCTCCAAATATCCTGCATTTTATCTCTGGCCATGTCTAAAAACAGAAGGGAGGAAAAAAAAAAAAAAGAAAGAAAAACACGGTATCCTTAGAACCTTGTCCTCCATGTTAATATGAGATGTAAACCACTCCCTCTGCTAAAAAGATACACAGAGAAAAAAGGAAAATAATGCATGCATATATATATATTTTTTGGGGGGGGGGGGGGGGTGGTGTTTGTGTGGGAAGGTAGGGCAAGAGAGAGAAAGAGAGAGGGAAGAAAAAAAATCGTTGATCTGAAGCAATGTCAGCCTACAGGTCTGCCAGCTTTTGTAGCACCTAATTTTCCCAGGATGACGCTTGCATTTAGGTGCAGTCATCTAATGATTTAGTAATCTTTTCCATTCCATATTGTCAGCGCAATATATCTTCTGTAATTTGTTCCTTTTTTATTTTCTTATTTTTCCTGAAAAAGTTTCTTCTAATGTATCTTCCACTTGCCATCCTTATTTTACAGTTGTGTGAAATGTAAAATGGAAAGACAAGAAGTAAAGCTCGATTTAAATGCTCAACTTTCCTTCTTTGACAAGCAAGGAAAGGAGAGTAAATAATTAATAAAATATTTTACTCTTTTATTCATTTCTTTTCCCCGAGGATCAGAAACTTTAAGAATGAAAAAAAAAATACACAGAGGAAGAGAGAGAGAAGCAACTCTAACGCTAAATTTTAAACAACAAATGAATTATCAGGAAACAAGAATGCACCTGAAGAAGCTTCTCTGAAATTTCATTGAAGAGAGAGATGTTTCCAACATAAGAGTTCCTGTAAAGTGATGAACAATGATTCATTTAATTTGCATGTACCTGTGACACACACACACACACAGAGAGAGAGAGGGTGAAAAAAGGCACGCACTAGCAGACTTCATAAGAGTCCTTAAGAAATATTGCAGCTAAAAGGCTAATTGTGTAGGTTTGAAGGTTATTGCAAAAGAGGGAACCGATATTAGACTCAAGCATTGGTATATCTATTTTGCAAGCTTCTTAACTCAACCTTTATAAGACAGTTGTCCAAAGACAAACTAAAAGAAGACAAAACACCAACAGGCTTCAAACTCTCCTTCATTAGATTACAGGTAACAGACATAGAGGTCTTTGAAGCTATTCCATTCTTGCTAAAACTATTAAAAGAGTTTCTCTGCATGTACGCTGTATTCAAATATCCATTTTGAACTACCCTTTTTCCAGAACTTATCTTTAAACTCCCAGTAACTAATCTACCAGAGGGGAGTTCAAGCTCAAAAGCATATGCTTAGGAAACATACCACGGACATTTAGCTTCATAA